>VSMD01018209.1:0-48328 GCA_008750895.1 Mirza zaza | reverse complement strand
AAAAAATGGCAATTTTTTTGGCTTATTCAACTTCATAGAAATGCTGTTTCCTATTCTGAAACTACCTAAAGATTCCTTGGCTCATTCCTTTAAGGACCTCTAATATTTTGTTCTTGAGATGAGAGAATGCTTAGACACTAATTTTAGTTTGTAATTAAATTTTCCCATTTGAACAAATGCATTTTTTAAATGTGTTAGCCTTGAGTCTTTAATTATTTATTTATTTGTTGTCTGGCATTTTTTCCCCCTGAACTCTGTTGATAGAGATCAGTTTAAAAAACACTGGTGGTTTGTAGTTATCACTTTGGGTTTTTTAATCCTAAAGGCTTTCATGGTAGAAAAATAATTGAACAAACTCAATTCTTTATAATTCTGAAAAGTGGCATAGCATCAGCTCCCAGAATTGCTTCAGGAAAGGTCAGTAAATATATGCAAATCACTTCTTCCTTGGGTCTCCCATATACTATTTTAAGTGTTAGAGATGATTTGATAGCCCATGCCTATTTAAAAAGTGGTAACAGTTTATTTTTTAAGAGGCATAGATATTGAAGTTTATGTGATTTATACCTAAATCAGGCTCTTAATTTCAGTATTTTGAATACTTCTTAAAAAATATTGTTATTTCACACAATCATGGTGCTTTACATCAAATACAGAAGAGGCTTTCAAAATAAGGTGTGAGATTGCATTTGTTTTAACCCTGTGGTCATTATAACACATATACAGTATTTCATAAGGATCTTAATACGAATGATTGCAAATAATTTTACTTTAAACTCTAGGTTTGCTCATGTTCAGCCTGACTCTTTCTTTGTTCTGCTGAGATGAATGTATAGCATCAAAAAGAGTGAGAAATTCATTTATTTGAGAACCCGCAGGCAATATGAAAATGAATAAGGCTTAGCAATTTTCAGCAAAAGGAACTTATAATTTCATGGGCATGGGATGATAATACATTTATATGAATAAAAAAATTTCGATTCAAGATAGTATCTAAAAATTGCAAGGACATTATTAACAAAGTATAATATAAGGATAAGCAAGCCCAACTTTTCTTGATTCTGTTTGCTTCTGATAATAGATTTGATGCTTCTCTATTAGGAAAAAGTATTAGGCTGTGAATGTCATTCATCAAGTGGTGTTAGTTTTTTAAGCTTATGTTTAGTATTTTAGGCAGGAAAAATAGAATTATTTTGGAAAATCATAACTATAGTTGTACGATTTTCTTGGGCCTCTGCCAATCTTAGTTTTTCTCTCCGTACTATGTGAATATATGCAGGAAGACATCTAGGCTAACTGGATCCGACCTAGGTCAGCCTCTTTTAACTTTCTCTTTATTTTAAAATGGATTTTGTTCTGCACAGGAAGTATTGTGTAGGTAATGACTACTTATGTTATTTTTCTTCAATTAATAAAATTACAAATTTTCTTTATTCCAATCTGTAGATATGTAGTAGTTGCTAGTCGTTTTTTTTAAAAAAAAATTCAACTAGAGATTGAATGTCCAAACAAGAGTGTTACTAGGGGGTTGTTACTAGGGGGTTGTTAATTTTTAAAATAGCCCTTTTTTCAAGATATGTATGTGATGGCTGCCTAAAATTGTGACATAAATCATCACAAATCATCTAGACTGGGAACTAGAGTTCTGAGTTTGGCCAAGTAACTAGGGACATTATCATCCCCTGTGTTGTCACAGAGGGGTTCAGGGATGCTAAATTTATTGAAGTACAGAACACTTAAAAAATACACCTAACTTGTGTTAACGGAAGGTGACCAGTATTCTTTCAAACCATTGCCTTTGGCCATGTTTCAGAACCTTCCCACATCCGTGCATATACAGGACTTCCCAGCAAATATCACTCACACTTCATTCAATATAAAAGGTCTCCCTGGAGTTGTGCAGTGCGGCAGTACCTTCTATACCACACTTCAGGGCATGAACTTGAGGGGATTGAGACTGTTTGAGGAAAGAATTCATGCTATTTTCTTTATAATACATGATGATAACATGGTAAATCATCAAAGTATTTGGAAATTCAATTACATATCGAGAGTACGAATATTCTTTAACATCTCTTCCTTTTTTTTAAAAAAAATCTAACTTCCTATTCTTCTTATTCTTTAAATCTGATATGTCTTCCTTTTCTAACAAATGTGATTGTTTACATTTCTTTTGATAATATAAATGAATGTCAAATTGAATTAAGCTTTCTCATACAAGAATTTGAAAATAATGATTATTTGTATAAGCACATTTAGATGTTCTACAGTATTAGGATATAATTGATAACTAAACAACATGTGACTTTTTTTTAACCTTTTTCTGAGTCAAATTGTTGTTTTGAATCCATACACTTTGTATATGTCAATATATGTACAGGCAGTTCCTGTCATTTTTAGTTAGTCCATTCTGTGCATCAAAGTCAGTTAGGTTAGTCACCTTTTGAAACCAGTAACTACCCAATGAATCTGAAAGGTAAAAGTAAAGTATTTTCAATTTTCTAAAAGAAAAAAACAAAACAACTTTTAGCTCATAAACTCCTGATTAAACTTAAACTCTTTTCTGTACCATCAGTATGCTGTGGTAGGAAACAATAACAAATGATGCTCTGATCCCATTTCTTCACATAAAAGCTGAAAACAGATGGGACAGTAGCAGCTTGGATTTTATTATATTCACTATTTTGTTAACATAATTTAATGTGGAATCCAGGCAAACTTCTGCATAGCAAAGCTTCTTTGGAAGAGAACTATGTGTTACTTGAATTGCAATGTTTTCAGAATAAGCTCTTGATGTCGAAGCCTTTCCATATTCCTATCACTGAAGAGCACAAACAGAGGCCCTGTTTGTATAATGTCTTATTAAGTTTCCCAGTTTTCTTTTACCACTGAATTTTGTGCTCAGTGGTTAGTTTGGATGTTTCTCTGCAAGACAAATAATGTTCTTGCAAGCATTACTTTTCAGAGATTTTCATTTTTATTTAAAATAGAATATCATTTTTAACATCTGGGTATGCATTAATACGTAATGAAAATTCTTTTGATTTAATATTCTTTTGAATCAGTATTGTCTCTGTCATTTGATAGCTTTGTCTTTTCAAAAAATTTTGACAATGGATACCTTTTCAATATCCTTTGCTTCATTGGTCCCAAATATAATATACTGTTGAAATATATAGATGATAAAATGAGTGATTTTGCAGTTTATGTGACACATTTTGATTTTAGGTATTAATATTTATTACATAACCTTGAATTCTTGAGTTCAGTCTAATACTCTTATACCCTAGTTCATTAAATAATTTTGAAGATCTTAAATTTCATAGCTTTTTAGGTTTAAGATGGGCTTAGTATGGGAAGGTATCAGCATGGTTTACTTGGTACCTTTGCTTAGCTTGATAATGTTTACATGAATGCAAGACATTTAGTCTGAAGGAAAGAGTTGTTGGCATACACAAATATAGACTTAGTGTAATCCTGATCATGCTGCCTAACTAATTGCAAACTTTGTTACTATTACCTGAAGACATTTTTGATTAAAAATAAAAGTTGGTTGTTTTAGTTGAAAAAGAGATCTGTAAAAGAGGAAGCTATTTAGATAGAAAGTTCTAAAGGAGACAGTGAACCAAAAAATTAAGTTTTCCTGTATTCTTAGAGAATATGTTTTAAAACAAACTATAGAAAAATTTTTTAAAGTAGCATCAGGAGATACTGAAATATAAATTTTTGTTTAATAATTAAAATTTAGAAAGTCACATTATATAGATATAAAATTCATAAGATAAAAAGTTTGAAAAATGTGTTTTTTGAAGGCCCATTAGTAAATCATCTTAATTAAATTGCATTATTTATTACTATTTATTTTATAACCAATTCTAACTTATTTATCACATTTCTTCAAAAGTTAAACTTTGGTTAACTAATAAAACAGAAGTTGTAGTAGATAAAGAAATACGAATTGATAAAATTCTCACAATTAAATTCAATTTAGGAATATTAATTTAAAAATATAATGATAACAAGAAATATAATAGTAGTAGCAGTGATAGCCAGCACTACTTTGTATGTTAATATGGAAAATTATGAAAACCAAAAGCAAATTAATTGCATTGAAAACTAAATACTTTACATGTGTATGGAAAATAAAATTTTTTTGATGATAAATTGTGATTAAACTAATCCTACTGAATGAATGATTTAGCTGGGGGTCGAGAGAGGTGATTTTTTAAAGGACTGCACATCCACTTCTTGGTGGGGATTTGCTAAATGACAATTATTGAATTAAAAAAGTTTATATTAGAACTCACAAAAATCAGCAAGAAATAATCAAACAACCCTATCAAAAAGTAGGCAAAGGACAAGAACAGAAACTTTTCAAAAGAAGACAGAATAATGGCTAATAAACATATGAAAAAATGCTCAACATCTCTAATCATCAGGGAAATGCAAATCAAAACTGCAATGAGATATCAGTTATCTCCAGTAAGAATGTCTTTTATCAAAAAGACAATAAATGTTGGCGTGGATGTGGAGATATAGGAACACTCCTACACTGCTGGTGGGACTACAAACTAGTTCAACCTCTGTGGAAAGCAATATGGAGATATCTTAAAATGATACAAGTAGATCTACCATTTGATCCAGCAATCCCACTACTGGGCATCTATCCAAAAGAACAAAGGACAATCTACAATAAAGACACTAACGCTCGAATGTTTATAGCAGCACAATTCACAATTGCAAAGCTGTGGAAACAACCCAAGTGCCCATCAATACATGAGTGGATTAATAAAATGTAGTATATGTATACCATGAAGTACTGTTCAGCTCTAAGAAACAACAGTGATATATCACCTCTTGTATTTTCCTGGATAGAGCTGGAACCAGTACTACTAAGTATCTCAAGAATGGAAAAATAAGCACCACACGTACTCACCAACAAATTGGTATTAACTGATCAGCACCTAAGTGGACACATAGGAATTACATTTATCGGGTATTGGGCAGGTGGGAGGGGGCAGGAGGGGACGGTTATGTACATACATAATGAGTGAGATGTGCACTGTCTGGGGGATGGTCACGCTTGAAGCTCTGACTTGAGGGGAGAGCAAGGGCAAGGGCATTATACATAACCTTAAAATTTGTACCCCCATAATATGCTGAAATAAAAAAAAATTATGGAGGAAAACATTCAGATAATGTTAAAATATGATTCAACTGTTTTAAATTGTTGAATGGTTACATAAAAGGGTAAAAAAAAAATGTCTTTTTGGTGACCTGCAGCTCATTGGTTGAGAAAGGCGTACTCAATGAAATATGCAACACCCCCCCAGTGGGTGGGTAAGGGAGTATGTGTGTGTCCTCAAGAGCACGCAAGCATTTTGTGTTTATAAATATATATATATGTGTGTGTGTGTGTATGTATATATATACACACACACACATACAGGCACACACACAACTGAGCTTGCTTTAGATTAGTCATCTAATTTTTGGCAGCCATGGCTGTTGGCTAAAGTGTACTGTTTTACAAACCAAGATCATAGAGGAAATTTTGCTTTCTTCAATCAGAACTGTATTTGAGCATTCCTTTCCAAGTACCTTTGTTTATTTTACAATGTGTTGGAAAATGAGGATATATTTTTACCACGGTATCACAAAACCGTTACTTAACATTAGGCTTATTTTGTTTTTACCTCTCCTATCCCTGTCACAGTATTCGGTATGTCGTAGGTTCTCAAGAAATAGTTGCTGAATTATTGAGTTACTGGATGTTTGAATAAACATTAAATTATAATGTAGTCCTTCCAAATAAAAATTGATGTAGATAATTGCTTTAACGTTTAAATTTTCCTGTTTGCATGCATTTAGCAAACCCTAGGACAATGTAGTAATAGCAAAGTGATGTGAAAAACTTTAGGCTTAAACAAGGAATAATGTGAGAATAAATTCCTGTGCTTCATGTATGTGTAGCATAAAATGCATCTCTTTTTCCTAGAAAAGTTATATTTGAGTTAATTATACTCTACCAGATTTGAATTCAAAAACAGGCATGTAGGATATGAGCACTATTAAGAAACTAACCTATAGATACCCATTGCTTTCAGTAATAAGTAGTCTTTTTATATCAGGACTGTTGAGTAACTTGAAGTTCTGCCAGAACATCCATTGGTCACTTTCTTGGGATGTCTTCCTTTGGAGAGTAGAAGTTCCAGTCTCAGCATCAGATTATGCATTCCCATTTGTCTCCCGGATTCCTCTTCCTTCCCTTCCACAACCATCTGGGTGCCCTCTCTCCTTCTTTCTTTTCTATTCCTTTTCATCTGCCCTGCCCAATTCCTCGAAAGAGGGGAAATTTATTTTTTGATGCACCCTATACTTTTAGGGGCAGGTTGTCAGCCTAATGCTGTGGTCCCTAACCCCCAGGCCACAGACTGCTACTAGTCCATGGCCCATTAGGAATTGGGCCACAGAGCAGAAGGTGCAAAGCAGGAGGAGAGGGAGCTTCCTCTGTATTTACAGCCACTCCCCATCACTGGCATCGCCACACAAGCTCTGCCTCCTATTAGATCAGCCCCTGTATTAGCGTCTCGTAGGAGCAGAAACCTTACTATAAACCGTGCATGCGAGGAATCTAGGTTGCACGCTCCTTATGAGAATCTAATGTATCATCAGGTGGAGCTGAGGCGGTGATGCTAGCGCTGGGGAGCAGCTGCAAATTCAGATTATCATTAGCAGAGAAGTTTGCACAATAAACGTAACGCACTTGATTCATCCTGTAAACCGTCCCCACTCCATCAGTGGAAAAATCGTCTTCCATGAAACTGGTCCCTGGTGCCACAAAAGCTGGGGACTGCTGGCCTAGTGAACTAATGTTAAACAGTTAATATACTTTAGGGGGCTACTACTGGGTTTACATTTTAACCTATCGCAGGCAGGTTTTCAAGGAAGGGGCCCTGCAAACAATACTGTAACCCAAAGGGTTGTCATTGTAGAATACCAGGCATTTTGGCAAGCAAAGGTAGGGTGTGTGACTAATGTTTAGGAAGATATAATGAGTCACAAACTGTCACAAAGAAGTCTTTGGATTGTGTGAAATTTGCCCTAAGTTTTGACATTTTTATCTGCTTCATGTAATTCCTTATAATATATAAACATAATAAATTATATTTGTGATAAATTATACATATAAATTATATATGGTGATAAATTATATTTGCACTTGTTAATGTATTCTTTTAATTTCTCTATTGATGTTGTAATTATTTCTCCATTTTATGGCCAAATTCCACAGTGATATCCAGGTACATTTCAGAGATTTATAACACTGCGGATTTCAGAATTCTCTTCCAGAAAGCATGAGAATGTGTTCTGTTCTTTGCTGCAAAATAATTTTGAGTGATTCTATAATTGAGTAACATAAATAGATACCTTGATAGGGTAAATGGTGTTTGTTAATAGAATTTTGTGCAAGAGAAATTGGCTAAGAAAGAAACTAACATTAGAATAATGTCTTCCAGTATGAAAAGACAGATCCATTTTAGCACAAAAATATTTAAGTTTTTCTGTTCTATTTATTCACATCCTAGATTATCTTTCAGTTTTTAGCTTCCTGAATTCCTTTTGAGTTTTCTTGGACATCTGTTTTGTGAATTCAAGTTTCTCCTATAAAATGGAGCTGATAACACTTCTCAATGGTAATGGAAAGTGACTAAGGATTTGCCCTTCTTCAAGTGAACTTGGCCCTGTGTCTGTCAGTAGGTGGGCAGTAGATGGGGTGGAGCCAAAGGCCTACCTTTTACCAAGAGACAAGGGAGTAGGACCAAAATGCATATCCCTTAGCCTGATTGCACAGCATTTCACTGTGTAGCAGCCTTATTTTTGTGTTTAGTATCATGTAGATTTTTCTCTTTGGACCTTTGTATCATGTGGCAGTGTGCAGGGCACCTGGTCACCAAGAAGGTGCAGTGACCCTTCTCCATCCCTGTGGTTTCTGTTGACTTTGGAGGCTTGTTTGTATCGTGTGTATTGTGAGACCCTTTCTATGTTTATTTGAATTACTTTAATTTCTTATGGTATAGCCAGTATTCTGTTATAAAGAGCTTTTCTTGTAGGTTTGGCCACCACAAAAGGTCATCATCCACTCTTTGCAAGATTCAGGCAGATTAAAGTTAGGTTGTGAGGGCAAATTCTCCTGGGCATCAGATAGAGGAGAGTAAGCTTCTAGTTTCCACTGTACTGTGCCAGTTTTCCCCTCAGTAGAATAGATGGATAAACTTTAGGGACCTCTTATTTCAGTTCCCTGTTCCCTAGAAATGGCATCCTTTGTCATTATTTCTAATGAGAAATTGTCTTTATGTTCCATGTTTTCTAAGTGGATAAAACATTAAGACTTATAAGAAGTGCCTGTATCTTAAAATATGATTCATAATTATACAAACCAGAAGATGATTCTGCTCATATTTCTTTGTCGTGAGTAAAAGCCTGATTTAAAAATTGGTTTGAAGTCTTATCCTGTGTGTCACATGTATTTATGTTTATATTTTATGTTGGAAAAAAATTAGGAGTTACAGTAAAACATTCTGCTGTGTAACTAAGTCTAAATATACTCACTTTGGGTGGATTTCTTAGCTCATGATTGCCATCTCTAGCAAATCCCAAACCGAGCTGAACGTGAAAATCCCTCAGGAATTTTAATACTGTATTGCTTTCCAGGCCACTCTTTTAAAAATTCTGAAATAGTAGCTTGGGGTAGATCCTCAGTACCTGCATAAAAAAAAAAAAAAAAAAAGAAAAGAAAAGAAAAGGTGTTGAGGGGACTTAATTATCCAGGTTTGGGATTTGCTCACTTATTCTTCATTCTTTAAAAATGATCACACATGCCTCTTTGTGGCATCTCATCTATTTGTCTGGCTTTAGTCTGGCACAGCATGTTGAGTTCTGTGGCAGTTTCCTTTGAGTTTCTTTTTCAGACGGCACTAAAAAGATTAAGGAATTAGAGCTGACTGGAGCCATGAGACATTATTAAGTCCTAAAACACAAAGGTAACTGGACAGAGAAACGTAAGACAGTTCAAAGAACAAAAAGAAGATGTCAAAGACTTAGAGTGAAGGTCAGAATATACAATACAAGTACAAATATAGGATGCCCAGTTACATTTAAATTAGAATTTTAGATAAATAATGGATACTTTTCAGTGTATGTCCCAAACATTGCATGGGACATACTTATACTAAAAATTTATTTCAGATAGATAATCGTAAAATACATATATTAAAATTATCCATTGTTTGCCTGAAATTCACATTTAAATGGGAATCCTATATTTAATTTGGCAACCATACTTGATGTGAAAGAAGGGTGTCACATATTGCTTAGACTCATAAAATAGCTATTCAGTTAAACTTGGCCTAGAAACAGGCTTTTTTTTTTAAAGTACCTTTATTTTTTTGGTTTGTTTATTGTTTCTTTGTTAATTACATGCAACTGGTAGAATTAACTTCTATTTGCATGTCTCTGTTACTGGGAAAATCATTATTTATTCTTCTTTTTTGACCTCACTGGTGAACAAATGTGCTAAAAATTTGCTAGTACTTACCAGCAGTATTCCATACATGAATTCAGAATTGCTTTTAGGATCAGAAATCTAAAGCAAATATTTATGTCACCGTAGTTGAGGTGTTTAGTTCTTTTAATGCCAGTCTTGAAGAGGGGTTTTATCTGTTTAAACTTCACAAATCCTTGAGTTTGCTAATATAAATTTGTTTGCAGTGACGTCTTAGAGGTAGCATAGCATTTTTGCCAGCTAAATTTTATAATGTTGAAGAAAGAAATAAACATAAATTGATTTTTGTTGTTAAGAGAGTAGTATGATCCTTGCATTTTATGTCTCTAAATACATGAATATAAGTGCAATAATTAATATCGTTTAATTTATTTCACATAAATTATTTTTAAAGTTGTTGCAGCTAATGTGTTTGTTTTAGATACTGAATAGAATTTCAGTTCTCTATTTGTCAGGAAAATATTTAGTTAGGCATTAGAAGGTATTAGTCTTGGTCTTTTGTATGTAGTTTACTAGTTCAAGCCTCCTTATTGGAAAGGCCAGAATAGAGCAGCAGTGCTAGCTGCCTACTCACTAGTTGTTTTCTAGCTGTCTTCTTCTTAACAAGATCCCTGGTTTTATTCAGATATTAAGGTCCCACTATTATAGTGGTGGCTGGATTTATTTTGAGTCCCCAGGGTGAGTCTTGATCGGTTAGTCATGATACTCCATTGCCCTTACCCTAGTGATTTACTTAGAGGTGGACACATGAATCAATTCCAGCCAGTGACACGTGGGGGGAAATATGATAGAGAGGGCATGTTGATGCTGGGAAGGTTTTCTCCTCTTTTTTTTTTTTTTCTCCAGAGTAAAAATATTTTCTTCAGTCTTTTATTATTGTTGTGTAAGGATGCTTTGCATAGAGTTAATGTGGATTTCTTTGGAGGCTATGAACTTTGCCAACACGTGGAGGAGGTAGACAAATGGGAAAAGGCCTGGGCCGTAAGAAAATATCACCAAACAGCCAGGTTAAATAATTGGAACCCTCTTACTTTGGGACATCTTGAGATATGTGTTAATAAACCACTGTTACTGTTCAAGAGGGCATTTTGAGCTGGGGATTCTATTACTTTTAGTCAAAAGCATCCTAATGAAAGGAGTAAGACCTTAACGTTTATCTCACTGAGATTCTGCCACTACTTCTGTCAGAAGAATGGTCAGCAAAGATGGTGAGCTGAGAGTCCCTGGCCTTCCTCCTCCTCTTCCCTTCCTTTGCAGATAGCCATCTCTCATCCATAATATAATTAATTTATTCATAGAAAGATGGCAAAAACTTCTAACACTTCTAAGGAAAGTAATTTTAAGTTGTATTTTCTTCTTCTAAAAGCAGCTCTGTCAAACCACTTATTACCTACTGGAAACAGCCATTGTGTGGCATGAGCTGGTCAGCATCTTTACACTTTCAGACAGGCATACGCTTGTCAGCTGCTGAGTCTGCCCGAATCCTTTGTGATGAACATAAAATACCCGTTTCTTACAAATACGGCTTCAGCATGCAGAACATTGCCATGAAAGACCAGATGGTCCTGAGGCACAAAGCTCTTCCTGCCTGAGAACAGTGTCATCTGCAAAAGAGAACTACTCATGCTGAAGCACCACAGAGAAATCCTTTGCTGTTTCTTAAGCCTCACTGAGTCTGGCCGTGAACTTATTTGGACAACACAAATGCTATCATGGAATTCTTTCCAGGGACTTTGTTCCCTCTTCTTCACTCACTTATATCTCTGCTAGAGTCTTTGTTCAATGCTTATAACAAGATGTCAAGAAAAGTAATAACAAATGGTGGATTTTCTACTGAGGTGAATTCATACCAGCAAGCGTGGTGCTTAGTGTGAGGGTATGTTGATGCCTGGCATCCATGTTTAAGGAATCTGCGCCCCAGTAAGGAGAGGGCCATGTATGCAAGAGACAGATGCGTGTATGCTGTATAGATGTGGCACAAAGAGGATAAGATGACTTCATTTGGGGGTAGCAGGAGGAAGATTCGTCTGAATTAGGTTCTGAAGAATGAAGATACTCGAGGCAGAGGAAACAAACAGTATGTACAAAGGCACAATGACATGAACAAGCGTGATGGGATGGAGTTTTGAAGGTAGATGGGAAAGAGGGGAGATTTACTCACCTTTTCAAACTGATTAAATCATGTCATTGGCTTTGCTAGGCTCTGGTGGTTCCGTGTCTTGACCTGGTTATGGAGAATGTGACTTGAAGAGTTGAAGAAGAAACACCAAGGGTAGCCAGTGCCTAAAACGTGTCAGTAACATGTGCCTGGCTCTACCCCCAAATTTTATGAACCGGGCCACTTTCTTAACTTCTCTGGGCTCTTGCTTCTTCATTTGGGAAACAAGGAACCCACCTCATAGACAGCTGACTTTAATCCACATAAAGAGGTTAGAGTTGTGCTTAGTATGTGATAAATGGACAGTAAATGTTAGCTGTTTTTACTAGTTGTTGAGTTATATGTATATCGAGGGTGGTCAAGGGGAAATGAAATTGTTTCACCTCATTATGTACCTTGATATAGCCCACTAGAATTATTTTTAGGAAAGCATTAGTTAGAAACTTTCTCTGATGGTTCATGACAGACTGTTTCTGATTTTCCAGGACCATAAGGTGGCACAGCATGTGCTGGGCTTCTTCCCATTTCCTGCTTTTTTTCTGTAGTACACCTCCGAGAAGACTTGTTTGCACAGCCTCTTTAATTTTGTCAGATCTTAATAGGTGGCTGGGCAAGAGATAGGGGTGACTTTTGATTTCAATAAGAACTGCTCAGAATGGCTGATGAAGTTCCTGTTTCTCTTTTAACACTTTACCTCCACAGTTGTGTTTGAATTGCTGGTTGCTACAGAGATCACTTAGGCTGCTATTTATGATAATTGGTTTGCACTCTCTTTGGATGAGCTTGTATTGTTAGTGGGTACTATTAAAGGCTATTATTATGGTCCTTTTTACTCTCAGATTGGTGAGTGAAGTGGATCCTGTCAATGAATAAGAAGGTCTCAAAGCAGATTTTTGGAAGATAATGACCAACAAGCCTTGCCAGTTCTCTTTCTTATCTACTTATCATGTTCAGGGAGACAATCCTATTGAATAACTCCTTAGCATTTACCTTGATTATTTTTTTTTCAGATGCAACTGAATGAAGACAGAGTCAAATAAAAATATGCCAGTGGGGTAGGGTGAATGGGTGACAGAGTGAAAACTGTGGCCTTGGGTTCAGGATACCTAGGTTAGGGTCCCAGTTCTATAACCTGACAGGTTTTATACCTTAACCTCTCAGTCTATTTTCTTATCCATTGTGTGTGTGTGCGTGTGTGGGTGGGTAGAGGGGTTAATAACACCCACTTTACTCTCTAACAATGAAAAACACTGAGCAGATACTTAGGCATTGCATTTTAGACCTTGTCCAGTTTTTCTTTAATCAGTCACACCACTAAACTTTGCTCCAAGCTTATATACAGTGGAGCCTGCCTCTGTGAATGAGGCCATACCTGTTTTTCGTGGTACAGCGTAGCCCCCTTCATCTGTGTCTTACAAGGACATGTGACCATCACACATATCTCTATAAGTGCTTTCCAATTGAAATGTCATGTGAGCCACGTGTGTAATTTAAAATGTTCTGTTTAATATAGCCATATTAAGACACATAAAAAGAAACAGATGAAAATTATTTTTATAATTTATTTTACCCCATATATCCAAAATATTTTACAACATGTAACCAACATAAAAATATCAGTGATATGTTTTGTATTGTTCTTTTTTTGTTGTTCTGAGTATTTGAAATCTGGTATGTATTTTAAACTTAGAACTATATGTCAACTTGGACTAGCCACATTTCAGGTGCTCAGTTGCCATGTGTGGTTACTGACCATGGTACTGGACAACACGTAGGTCTGGATCTACCTGTTGTTAATTGTTCATCAGCATCCATCTTAACATTTATTTTTGTCTGTGGTTTCTGCAATTGCTGAAATAAAATTAATGTGCATTTCTAAAATAATAGTTATAAAGCATTTAATATATGTTAAGTACTTTTGTTCTATCATCTCATTTAATGCAGCAGTCCTGTTGCATATGTGTTATTACTATCTGATTGTATAGACAAAGAACTGAGGCACTGAGATTAAAGGACCTTCCTAAGACCCTACAACTTGTTGGGGATTCTGGATATAAACAAAAGTAGTCTGACTCTGGAGCTCTTCCTCACTCTACTGTCCCATTAGTAATGCATAACCTTACTAATTAATGAAATAGGCTAAAATATCTCTGATAAAATGTTTTCTGATCCATTGTGGTGGGTTGAGGTTATCTGGAGTTTCTATAATTGTATGATAAACTGGCTTTTTTTTGTTGGGGAGCAGGCAAAAATGAGAAGAGAGGGTGTGGGCATCCTAGTAGGGAATAGTTTCATAGCATCCAATTGACATTTGTTTTTTCTTTAGTTCATTCATTATTTCTTAAAAGAAAAAAAAAAAAACTGAGCACATTCTGTGTACTAGGCATTGTTTTAGTATAGAGTGAAGGCAGTGAGCTAAAATAAGTTCTTATCCTAAAGTGCATTCATTCTAATGGAGGGACTTAAATAATAAATAAATGAATACAAGCTATATATAACACATCACATATGGGGGTGTGTGTGTATGTGTACCTCTTATTGGAAAAAGTCTGTGGCTATGAGGACAACAGAATGACACAGTAACTGGAAAGAATATAGGCTTTAGGGTCAGGATATTGGTTCACATTTGGTCCTTGCTTCTTACTAGATGTGAGGTTAGGCAAGATACTTCTTTGAGCATAGTTTCATCCTTTGTAACCATACTCTATAGGAGTTTTAAGAAAATTAATGAAGTGGGGGGCATCAATTTATCAGACTTCAAGCTATATTACATTACATACTAGCATACTAGCAGACTTCAAGCTATATTACATTACATAACAAAAGGCTGTGGTAACCAAAATGACATGATACTGGCACAAGAACAGAGACCTAGATGAATGGTTCAGAACAGAGAACTTGGATATAAAACCATCCTCTGATTGCCATCTGATCTTTGATAAAGCAGACAAAAACATACACTGAGAAAAAGAATCCCTATACAATAAATGGTGCTGGGAAAATTGGATAGCCACATGCAGACGACTAAAACAGTATCCACACCTCTCACAAAAATAAATTCATGGTGGAGGTGTCAAACTATTAAGAATTCTGGAAGAAAATGTTGGAAAAACTTTATAGACATTGGCCTAGGCAAAGAATTTATGAAGAAGACCCCAAAGGCAATTACAGAAACAACGAAAATCAATAAATGGGACCTGATCAAATTAAAAAGCTTCTGCATAGCCAAGAAAACAATAAATAGCATGAACAGAAAACCTACAGAGTGGGAGAAAATATTTGCATACTATACATCCAGTAAAGGGCTAATAACCAGAATCTATAAAGAACTCGAGCAAAACAGCAAGAAAATATCAAACAACCCCCATTAAAAAGTGGTCAAACAACATGAACAGAAGCTTTTCAAAAGAAGGTAGACCAATGGCCAACAAACATTATAAACTGCTCACCATCTCTAATCATCAAGGTAAGGCAAATCAAAACCACAGTGAGATATCACCTAACTTTAGTGACAATGGCTTTTATCAAAAAGACTCAAAACAATAGCTACTGGCGTGGATGTGGAGGGATAGGAACACTCGTACACTTTTGGTGGGACTGCAAACTAGTATAACCTCTGTGGAAAGTAGTATGGAGGTACCTCAAAGAACTAAAAGTAGAGCTACCATTTGATCTGGCAATCCCACTATTGGGCATTTACCCAAAGGAAAAAAAGTCATTTTATAAAAAAGACAGTTCACTAGAATGTTATTGCAGCACAATTCACAAAGATGTGGAGTCAACAGAAATGCCCATCAATTCATGAGTGGATTAATAAAATGCAGTAAATGTATACTATGGATTACTACTCAGCCCATAAAAAAATGGGGAACTCTAATACTTTTTGTAACAATCTGGATGGAACTAGAGACCATTCTTCTGAAGTAAAATATCACAAGAATGGAAAAACAAACACCACATGTACTCACTATTACACTGGCACTAATCAATCAACACTTACATGCACATATGGAAGTAAAAATCAATGAAAATCAAGCAGGTGGGAGGGGGGGAGAAAGGTTGGGTAAATTCACACCTAATGGGTATAATGCGCACTATCTGGGTGAAGGGCACACTTATAACATGGACTTGAAAGGTACAAAAGCAATACATGTAACCAAAACATTGGTACCCAACAATATTCTTAAATTTAAAAATAAGTAAATAAATAAAAATAATTACAGCTTTAAAAAGTAATAAAAAGAAGATTGATGAGACATGTTAGTCAAAGGTACACAGTTTCTGTCATGTAAGATAAAAAGTTCTAGAGGTCTAATGTATAGCATGGTGATCATAATAGTACATTGTATACTTGAAATTTGCTAGAGAATAGATCTTAAATGTTCTCACCATACACATACAAAAGGTAACTGCGAGGTCATGGATATATTAATTAGATTAATTGTGGTAATTATTTCACAGTGTACACCTATGTCAAAACATTGTACACCTTAAGTATGTACAGTTTTTGTCAGTTGTAGCTCAATAATAAAAAAGGAAAATGAGACGTGTGGAATTTGCTCAGTACAGTATAGCAGGGAAACCCATGGAGTTCATGGATTTAACATTTGGAGTTTTGTATTCACTAACCCTCACCCCCGAACCCCCAAAATGCCATAATGGCATGTAATTTTGTTGAGATTTAAGTTCAACTGGGAGGCCAATGCAAATGTAAGTAGAAGTCATTCACGTAGCAGCTGAGTGAGCCTAGTCTGGGGCCCCTTTGTCCATGAAGCAATAGGATTTTGCTGTTTTGCACTCATAGTATACATTGTATTATGAAATATGTTAAAGCAATGCTTGTAAGTTTGAGACTTTTAAATTCTCCTTTCAGAGAGAAAGGAGATAATCCTTTCTCTCTGTGGGATAATCAAATTTAGTTTGCCAGAATAACTTTATTTTCATTCTACCTCAGGTACTTAGACTTAGGTGCTCACTCTTCACTGGGACAAGTTCATTGGATAAGGAGTTTTTCGTGTGAAATAACATATGTAAACAAATTTAGAACAAATTAAGATAAATCTTCCTAGCAAGGAATGATAGTATGGTGGCATTTTCTCTCTGGTTTGGTTCACTGGGCTTTTTATCAGTTAGGATTCAGTACCCTATTACCGCTTATGACATGTTACCAATAAAGCCCAAATCAGAGTGGTCTGCACATGGGGAGGTTTATTTCTCTCTCATATCAAGGAAGTTGAGAGGTCGGCAGTCTGGGGTTGCAATGCTGCTCCACATTATGTGGTCTGAGATTCTGTTTGTTTTGCTGTTCCATCATCTTCATGGGTCAAGGTGACAGTTCCAGCCAGCACATCAAATTCCAGCCTGCAGGAAATGAAGAGAGAGAGAGAGAAAGAAGCTTCAGCCACCTTTAATGGTTCCCTAGAAGTCATGCTCATGTTTGTTTACAATTCATTGGCTTTAACTTAGTCGTTTGACTGTGGCTCTACTTACCAAGTGAGCCTGGTATCCATAGTCTTAGATAGGCATAGTCACTGTCCCAACTGTCTCTGCTTGTGGAGGAGGGAAAGGAAGATTATTTGGATGGGACACTTAATATCGGTGCCTCTCACGGGATTTAAAATCTGTGAGATGTGGCTGGAGCCCCTTTGTTATTCTGTTCTGATTTGCATTTTGGGAACATCATTGTTTCAGAAACGTGGAAGGCACTGATGATTTTACCCCAGTGGTTTCATGTAGATGTTTTTGACAGAGTGTTGATAGGCAGGAAAGAAGAAAATAGCACCTATCCTTTAGCCTTTTCCTGTTAATATCTTTTATTCTAACTGACAGCCCTTAAAGCTATGCCTTTCTGCCTTTTAAGGAACATCTGTGCCCTGGAGTAAAGCGTTTTACCTTTTTGGAAAACCCTTTCTGTTTCTACCTTTCTCGGATGTACATGAGGTAAACGCACATCCACCCTCCAGTCCTAGAGATACAGTAGTCACCACTAGTCACCTGCCACTTGGCCGTGGAATTTGACTGTGACCGCCTTTATTCACCAGGATGTCTCGCAGTCCCCACTGTGAGTATTGAGATTCATGATGGGAACTGCAGGTCAGGGCAGGCTCCACACAGCAGTGGTTGCTGGGCTCCTGAGTAGCATGTTGGTTGGTCTGATGCTGTAGTAAAGATCCTGGCATGAATCTTCAGTTGGTCCATGATTTAGAATGAAAAAGCTACAATCTAATTTGAACATTAAAAAATACATACCTATGGAACATGAGACATCTCTGAACTGTAGAATCTGAATTATTTTTCCCGTGGCAGTTACTATCATGGATACAGTATCATAGCCAGCCAAGATTTATAAAATTTAGCTTTTACTGTCAGTGGTTGAAGTGTTTTATAAAGCTGATCTCATGGTTTTATTTAGATATTTGCAATGATATTTATGTTTTAGTTAAATTTCTGCAGTTTAGTTTTATATAAGAAATTCGTTTTAAATTCCATTAGAAGATTTCTGCTGGTTAGATTTTCCTTTATGTTTAAAAAATAAATGTTATTCATTTACTGGTAAATATAGTAGAAGATAAAATATGGGCAAAGTTAAAACATGGGCTCAATAATAAATAGCAATAATAATGATAATATCAAGTGCCCCAAAGAATACTAATTGATAGATTGTATCAAATTGAAGGAGTATGTGTTATAGCAAGATTTAGAATTCTTTCCTTAATCCTGAACTGGTAACTATTTTTATAATGACCTGGATGAAGACTATGGTCAATACCTTATTATGTTAGTAGCTATAACAAAGAGAAGAGATCTCTGTGATCATTGGGTGAAGGGATAAGAATTCTAAAAATAAAATCAACTGGAACAATGGACCAAATAAATACAACAAGATGAAACATGCTTAATGAGCCACATATAAGAAGAGTATTTTAGAAGTTTTTGTTGATTATAAGCATGATGTGAGTCAGGTGATGTGACTGCCAAGAGGAGTTAATTGGTTTTTAGGTTAAATTAATAGACATAGAGTCTTTAGAATGTGGGAAATGGTCCTCCCACTTGTCTCTGTGTTGGCCACACTGTCGTAGGAAAATGATGATCAGTCTAACCAGTACGTTTTAAGAGGGGCATTGCTATTACAGTGTGTTTCATCTGCTTAATCTTACAGCTTTCAAAGTGCTTTCATTTTGGATTTTTATATCAAAGGACCCTATTATCTACAAAATTTAATTAATTTAGATTTAAAACAAGCTATCATAGCAACTTTGTACGTCTTTAAACTCAGAACTGTTATGATCCATCACATCCAATTAACCATCATAATTTTATTTAACATGCTTGTTGTATGGCAGACTGGAGTATATCCTTAGGAGATTACCCAGGATGTTGGGGAAAACTGGCAAAATTTATCCTAGAAAAGAGAAGACTCACAAATAATCCAGTGCCTGTCTTCAAATTCTTGATCTGCTATGTTGAAGGATGAAGTTAACATTTAGTCTACTTGCCTTAGATAGTAAAGAAACTAGTGTTGTGTGGAAGCCATAAGGAAGCAGATTTCAATTTTTTTATAGCTACCCCAAATTAAAATGGGCTTCACTGAGGTAAAAAATAAAAGGGGTGGGGGTGTATGATGTGTACATGTGTGTGCGCGTTATTGGCTCAGATGGAGGCTGAGAGACAACTTGTATAGATTTTGTAAAGATTAACAAATTGATTAGAATGTTGAGTGGGATGGTTACTGAGGTTCTTTTTTGACTTTGTTGGTCTAAGTTTCTTTGAAATCCTCAAACTTGAAATGTTAAAAAAAAATAGATGTAGTTCAATTTTTTTTACTTGAAAGGAGAATTGACAAGCCAGTTGATCTGTTGTCCAGTCTCCATGAAGTATGAGATTTAAAGTATTGATGGATTGTAATTATTCTGAGTGTCAAAATGTGCAAAGTTGCTGTTATAGCTTATTTTAAATCTAAATTGATTAAAACGTGTAGATAATAGGGTCCTTTGATTTAAAAAGCCAAAATGAATAGGGTCCTTTGATTTAAAAAGCCAAAATGAATAAAGTGGTGTAGGTCAAAAAATCTCTTTCACCTTTATTTTCTATCTATCCTTTTCCCAAGACCATCCTTCTTTCATAGATTTTGTCTACATGTGGAAGCAAATCCACATATGTATTCTTGCCCATTTTTGTGAGTAGTGACTTATTTTATATACAGTTCTATAACTTGCTTCCTTCCCCAAGATATTTTGATAACTTTTTCATATCAGTACATAAACAACTTTTACATTCTTTTTTTGCAGTTAATAGTACACTGCTGCTTAGATGTAGCATAATTTAATCTCCTATTTATGAACTTTTAGATTGCTTTCCTTTTTGTTTTTTTTTGTTGTTGTTGTTGCTATTAACAACTATTATGTAGTAAATAACCTTGTACACATGTCATTTCACACATGGGCAGGTATATCTAGCATATCAGTCCAATTCCAAAGTGGAATTGCTGATTCCAAGGATAGGTGCTTTTAAAAATGGCCTCTCAAGTAGTTTTAATTTGCATTTTTGTTAATATTGCCATGTTTTTATAGCTTAAGAGACATTTCTCTGAACATACTCATTTTGTCATTTTTTTGTTAGTTTATCATAGTCTTACAATTTTTAGGAGTGCTCTGTATTGTTAGAGATTAGCTCTTTGGGATATGAATTGCAGTATTTTTTTTTTCTTGGTTAGTCTTTTTCTGTTTTCCTTATGGTGTTTTTGCAGTGCAAAATTTATTTTATGCAATTAAATTTATGATTTTTAAATATTTTAATATAGTCTATATTTTAAAGTAGTTTTAGGTTCACAATAAAATTGAGCTCGAGTGTATGGTAAAGATTTCCCATATATTTTCTGCCCTCACACATGCATAGCCTACCCCATTATTAACATATCCCATCAACTTGGTACATTTGTTAAAATGAATGAACCTGCATTGACACATCATCATCACCCAGAGTCCCTAGTTTGCATTAGGGTTCACTCTTGATGTTGTACTTTCTATGAGTTTGGACAAATTTATAATGATACATATTTACCATTATAGTATCACTAGAGTAGTTTCACCATCCTAAGAATTCTTTATGCTCTACCTGTTCATTCTTCCTCACCTGCTAAACCCTGGCAGCCACTGATATTTTTACTGTCTTCATACTTTTGTCTTTTCTAGGATGTCATATAATTGGACTCATCCAGTATACACCCTTTTAAAATTGGCTTCTTTCACTGGGATCCATTTTGAGTTAATTTTTGTAATGAGCATAAGATATGTGTCTAGATTAATGTTTTTTACTAGTGGATGTTGAGTTGTTCCAGCACCATTTCCTGAAGACTGCATTTTCTCCACTGTTTGCCTTTGCTCCTTTGTAAAAGATCAGTTGATTATATTTGTGTTGGAGTATTTCTGGGCTCTATATTTTCTTCAATTGATCTATTTGTCTATTCTTTCACCAATACTATACTGTCTTGCTTACTATGGCCTTATAGTAAGTATTAAAGATGGGTAATGTAAGTCCTCCTTCAATATTGTATTGGCTCTTCTGGGTCTTTTGCCTTTCTATATAAACTTTAGAATACTAATTATTGGTATCCACAAAACAACTTGCTGGGATTTTGATTGGAATTGAATCTGTAGATCAGGTTGGGAAGAATTAACATCTTAACAATATTGAGTCTGTCTGTTCATGAACACAGAGTATCTCCATTTATTCTTTGATTTCTTTCATCAGAGTTTTGTAGTTTTGCTTATATATATCTTGTACATATTTTGTTAGATTTGTCCCTAGTATTGAATTTTGGGGTGCTAATGTAAATAGTATTGTGTAGTTAATTTCAAATTGCACTTGTTCATTGCTTGTATATAGAAAAGCAATTGTTTTATATATTGATCTTATAGATTAATCACTTTTTAGTTCCCAGAGCTTTTTTTGTTGGTGTTTTTGGATTTTCTACATAGGTGTTCATGTCATCTGAAGTTTTATTTCTTTTTTTGCAACCTATATATATTTTATTTCCTCTTCTTATTTTATTGAATTAGCTAGGATTTGTAGAACGATGTTGAAAGGAATTGTTTCTGATCTTAGTAGGAAAGCTTCGAGTTTCTCTCCCTTAACTATGATGTTAGCTATTTGTATTTTGTAGATGTTCTTTATCAAGTTGACAAAGTTATCCCCTCTTCCTTGTTTCATGGGTGGTTTTTTGTTTGTTTGTTTGTTTTTTGTTTTGTTTTTCACTATGAATAGGTATTGGATTTTGTCCACTTCTTTTTCTGCATATATTGATAGGATCATGTGATTTTTCTTCTTTAAACTGTTGATGTAATGATTTACATTAATTGATTTTCGAATGTTGAAGCAGCCTTGCATTCCTAGGAAAAAATCCCACTTGGTCATGATATATACATTTTACATTTGTTATGTATGCTTTTTTTTATACATTGTTGGATTCAGTTTGTTAATATCCTTTTGAAGAATTTTGCATCTATGCTTACGAGAAATACTGGTTTGTAGCTTTTTTAACCTGTAAAAAAATCTGGTCTTACAGATTTTGAGTCATATTAGAAATATATTCCTCACATTAGTGTTTAAAAGAATCCTGACAAGTGTTTTTCTAGTGCCTTTATGGCTTCGATTTTTAAATTAAAACCTTTTATCCATTTGGACCATAACATTGTGAGTTATGGTACAGTTTAATTTTTTTTCTGAATGACTACTCAACTTATTCTATCACCATTCATTGCATTACCATCTATGGATTTGAGGTGCTATAGAAGTGTTTTATGGTACATTTCTGATTGTATTTGGGTCTATTTCTTGGGTCCGTTCCACTGGTCTCTCTATTGGTGTATAATGCAAATAGCTTTTAGGAAACTGTGCTTTCTGATAGCTAACCCCAATGCTAGATTTTAATTTTCTTCTTCTTCCCCTGTCATATCTGTGTGAAAATGTAGATCTTTCTCTATACTATTAATAATAAAGTATCCATTTATTAACTCTGTATGACATTGTAATATTTGATAACATTTTATGTCTTAAATGTAACTACAATATCTTTTATTCATAAAAAAGTTGAAACCTGATATTTAGCCAGGTACCTTTGGCATATTTTGTGAACTATATTAACTTTCTTAGAGTTTCCAAGAAGATGATTTGCTCAAATCTCCTTTCTTTGATTCATGTCTATGAATTTTTCACACTCTAATTACCAAAAAGTAACTCATTGTTGTAATAGCTGAACTTAAATGCTAATTAAACTAGACATTACAAAGATGGTGTTTTAGAATAATGTTTAAAGAACAAAAAAATACCATTGCTGCTGGGCATGATGGCTCATGCCTGTAATCCCAGCACTTTGAGGGACCAAGGGTAGAGGATGGCTTGAGGCCAGGAGTTTGAGATCAGCCTGGGCAACAAAGCGAGACCTCATCTCTATAAAAAATTAGGCATGCTGGTGCATGCCTGTAGTCCTAGCTACTTGGGAGACTGAGGCAGGAGGATCACTTGAGCCCAGGAGTTTGAGTTTGTGCCACTGTGCTCCAGCCTGGACGACAGAGTGAGACCCTTATTACTAAAAAATTAAAAACAAAACAAAAATAAAACTTTCGATAAAATAAAATTGAATGAAAAAAATACATGAGTTCTAGTTTTTGAATAGTATATATTAATATTTTTATTTATGAAGTAAAGGAGTTGGAACAAGTTATCATTAAGATCCCCTTCAGTTCTTTGTCATTCTCACTGTATTTCCATTTCCATTATTTCACTTGGTTTGCAAGTGAAGCCCTTTTTAGTGATTCCTAGGGCTTGGCAACAGTAGTGCTCTCAGCTGCCTCACTCTCAGCAATTGCTGTCCCATTTCCATCTAGTCTCTTTTGTGAATCATGCTTAGAGAGCTAAAGTCATGAACTTAATTTGCCTTGCTGGTACACACACGTACAAAAGGTCCCTGCTTCCATTTTCTTCATTTTATAGAAATGGAGATTATAATATAATGGTGATGTTCCTGCATTTCAGCTTGGTTTAGCTTCTCCTAAAATGAAGGTGATAACATTAGTAAAGAAATGGAATGGTCTTCTCTCTTCACTGCTCAGGGCAAGAGGTTTTTCCCACCTGGGTACAATAGGACACTTCTTTATCAGTCTGTTACTCACAGCAGCAGTTTCCTTACAAACTGTCTTGTTTGTTAGACTCCTAAATAAAACCAACTTTTTAAAAGGGCTTGCCTTCCTTATATTTGAATGGCATTTTAATAAGCCTTTTGAACAGATTTAAACTTATTTCACATCAGCCTTCTTTCCAAAGCCAAGTCATCCCAGTGTGTTTAGTCTTTATAATCTAATCATTTTATCCTCAGCATGTTTCCAAATGCTTCGTATCTGTCTGTATATTCTATAACTGGACTGAGTTCTTCAATAAATTCTGATCAGGATTGAATGAAATGGAAGGATTACTCCTTTGCTGTTCCTTATGTATTTTGAGATTTGTTGTTTTATTTCCAAGACTATGTTGTTGTCCCTCCAGTTAAGCATCAATCAATCAATCAATAAAATGCTTCTGCACGACCTAATATACTCTACCTCTGATGAAGTATATGGCTCTGTAGCCAGGGTCAGCTTCATGGGCATGGGCCTTTGCAGTTACACAGGGCTCAGGGCTTAGAAGGGCTCTGTACTTTGTTTAATGCTCTGTTCTTGCTGTCTTGAAATTCTTCATTTTTTATTAAGAGGCTCCTCATTTTGCATTTGGACCTAAAAATTAAATACCTGATCCTGATTGTAGTTGATGAGTAGAGGACATAGTTGGTAAGTGATATTCCATGTCTACTTCTCCCTCAGTAATAACTATGGTGGCTGAACCCAGTGGGGGGAAATGTGGCTGTAAACTTGCATTCCCCTCCCTAGTTCACAGCCCTTCCTCCAGGGTGGCTGAAGATGGACTCCCTGACCCCTTGTTGCAGAGTCTGTTCTCTTTTGGATTGGTCTGCTCCTTGTCATTCCTTCATTTATTTCAACTCAGGCCTTGGTGTATGTTTGTTCATGGAATCCAGATTTTTGGCATCCAGCAGTTGTTCTTTCCAGAGGATTCTTTTTCAGTGACCATTCAGTCCTTTCCAGTCTTTTTTTCCTATTACCTCTTGTTCATGGCTTCATCCCCTCATCTCTAAGTCCTTGTCTTCCCTGCTTTCCCTGTTTAGATCAGCTAGAAATTTTGAACGCTAGTTAATTTACTATCAGAATTTTAGAATTCCTGTCTCTGCAGGGAGACTGGGTTGGAGGTAGTCACAGGAATTCTGTCTGGGATAGAAATTTGGATTCCATTTCCATATCAGGATAATGAAGTGCATGGGGAAGTGACTTGGAAATGTTTTAAAATCCATCCCTTAGTACAAGTACTAGGATATTTTACCTTTTATTTTTCTTTACCATAACATTAGTTCTAGATGTCAAATCTAATACACATATAGCAAATATAACTCTTAATAATCATTATAATTCATCCATTGCCTAAATTATCGCCTCATTTTCTCTTTTTCTTGTAGCTTAACAAACAACAGTTGCAGTTACTGAAAGAACGTTTCCTGGCCTTCCTCAATGGAGAAACCCAAATTGTAGCTGACGAAGCATTTTGCAATGCTGTTCGGAGTTACTATGAGGTAAGTTTTAAGAGCTTTGTTTTTTTGGCATTCTAGTGCTTTTTAAAAGATTTTTAAAAGTGGCTTTCCCAATTTAAGAACCTCACTGGTATGACAGGAAGGCTGTGAGTTTGCAGCCTTCTTGAAAGTATTGTCAACTCTGTTTTGCAATTAAAAAAAAAAAAACAAAAACTCTTAATTCCACAGTCTGGTTTTAAGAGATAAACAGAATTGGAAATTAATCACATCTTTTGAGGAGAAGTAAACTGTTTAGAAAAATCTTCTGGCAGTGATTGATACAGCCAAGTATAGCTATCTTTAGGTCCACCTGTCTAAATTATCCTTTGTAATCGGGATTTTAACAATAAATTGCTATCTTATGCCATTTTGTTCCCTAAGCTTTATAATAATTAAAGCCAGTGACTAATTTCAAGAGGATAAATTCTGCCCCAAAACAGAATGGTGAGTGCAGCACCACTGGAGGCTAGATTCTGGTGGCATTTCCCAGTCACTCGGGAAGTGCATTGCACAAACAAGTCCCAGAGCTCTGCTTCGGAATTACTGAAATCAGACTTTCTGAATCTATGCTTTTAAAAGCTCCCCAGTTGATTATCTTGCAATTGGTGGATTGCTAACCAGTGGAAGTGGATGATTACTTCCTAGATTTATTACGGAAAGAGATGTAAGCATTGAGGAGGTGGTTGGACTAGGTGACCAAGGGTTTTCTATTTTTTGGTGGTATTTCCAGCTAGTGTTTAGTTGTGAGACTATATCTAACTTGTCTTTGTGCAACTCTCAAAGTCGTGTTAAGATTTGGGATGTTAATAAAGGGCATGACATGGAGGCTGTGTTCCTGATTTGCATTCAAGGAGTTGTTATTTTTCATGTAGTACACAGTTGGTATTTAGTAGACTCTTGAATGAATAAGTACATTTTGCTTGAAAAATAATATAAAGTTGCTTTTCATTTTCTTTTTCACAAAAGTCTTTTTAATATTTTAGGATTTTAGTATTATATTTAGCATATTTTTTGCTATGACTAACAATGCTGGTAGTCTCTACTATTATTGTCTTTATGTAGTATTTTTTTATAGATTGCCAAAACTATTTTTTCTTCTAGTATCTCCAAACAGTGCAAATATTATTATTTATACTTTACATAAATAGAAATTGAATCTTACAGAGGTTAAATACTTGCCTAGTGTTATATATTTGGTAAGTGTCTAAGTTAGATGTGAATGCAGATGTCCTGACTCTTCCTGGTGTGCCACTCTTGTTTCACAGCTGCCATTTTAAATATACTTCTGTCAAGTACTGTGTAAAGCACCTCAAAAAATTTTTTTGGCAATCTCAGACATTTTAAACATTGAAATACTTTTAAAAATATTTCTATTCTTTAGAATAAACCTTATAAACAGAATTATTCCCATCTTGCAGATGAAATTAGGTAGCTTGTGTCCAAAGCTGCATAACTCAGTAATAACAGAGCGAAAAACTTCACTCCACTAAAACTTATTAAGGACAGATTCTTGGGTTCCATGTGAGATCTCTTGAATATTTCTGAGGATAGGGCCTGGACATCTGAATTTTGGACCTGTACCTTGATGATTTTGATTTGTACTGTTAATTTGAAAAACATGTTGATACAGATCTTACAACTTCTAGAACGTATTTTCCATGAAGGAGCCATTTCTAGTTACCATTGTATCCACAATTTAGCACACAAATGTGTTCAACAGATGATTTTATGAGTGAATGAGTATTGCAGCACTTCTTACTCTATCTAGAAATTATATGTTTTGTTTCTGTCTGTCTGCCTGCCTGCTTGCCTGTCTGTCTGTCTGTCTGTATTTATTTTTTTATTTATAGACAGAGTCTTGCTCTGTTGCCCTGAGTAGAGTGCAGTGGTGTCAGCATAGGCTCAAATAATCCTCCTGTCTCAGCTGGGACTACAGGCATGTACCACAACGCCCAGCTAATTTTTTTATTTTTAGTAGAGACAAGGTCCTGCTCTTGCTCAGGCTGGTCTTGAACTCCTCAGCTCAAGTGATCTTCCCATCTTGGCCTCCCAGAGTGCTAGATTTACAGGCGTGAGCCACTGTGCCCATCCATTGTCTTTATTCTTAATATCTCTGTAGTTCTTGTTTTTTTAAAGTACCATTCAATATTGCAGTGGAATTTCTTTTAAATATGATTGTTCTTAATTTCATGGTTTTGTGTTTTCCTTAAAGATGCCAGATTCATGAGAAGCATGGTTGAGCTTTCATGTTCTTTATATTATAGCTCAGATAGTCTATGATTCTGTGGTCTTTTTTGGCTTCTTGTATAATTCATTTTTTGTATTACTTGTATTAATCTATTTTTTCAAGGATATTATATATATTATTTGCTATATGCCACTATGTTCAACTATTAATAAGCATTCAGAGGTAATTTTCTCATTTTTTATGCATTAACTATGATAGTTACACTTCTATATGTCTATGTCTATATATACATAAATCATAATAAACATGTATTATGAATTAAATTGAAAATTTGTCTTCATATTCTTGGGATTTAAGTTCTCTCAAAATCTGTTTGCTGTTTTTTTTTTCTCCCTCTCAGCTTCATGAATGCTGTTTCTTGAATGATTTTATGAATAGCTTTTTCTGTCTTGATGGTAGATCTATATTTTCTATAGACAATTAAGAGTTATCTGTCTATTCTTATAGTAGTTGTACCTTTGGATATTTGGTTTGCTTTACCTCTCTTTAATACCTGGGATATTAGTATGAAATCTAAGATATGTTTCTTTTTCTCCATATTATTTGACCAAAAACATTTCTTCATAGTACATTCATTTTAAAAAAAAATGGTAAGCAATTTCTTTCAACTAGATCCTGTGAAGATTATATTTTTCTGGGTATTTCTATGATGTTTTCTCTTAGGGGTATGTATGTGTGTGTCTTTGTGTGTCTGTGTCAGTTTTAAGTAGTATTTACTGTGAATACTCTTCAATATGTTGCATAAAAACATATAGTGAGGAGGTAATAATTTTTATATGAGAATATAATTTTTATTGCATCTTGTTTATGAGATGCTTTAAGTACTATAAGCTAATAAGAAGAATAATGAAGAAATATGTTTTTTAAATCCATCAATAGTTTTTCTCATAAAGATGGCATAATTAGAAAAAATGGACCCAAACATCTAAACCACCTAATTAGGTGAACACAATGATAGAGAAGGACCAGAACAAAAAAAGAAGAAAGAAATGTGGCAGGTAGCATATCTGACTACTTAATGAAAGTTAGCAGTTATAATCTTGATAATTTTATGCTTGCTAATTGTTGTTAGATTCTGATATACTTTCATCTGTTTTGTTAAGTGAAGTCTTTTGTTTTTTCTTTTCAAGTTTTTTTTTTTTTTTAAAGCATCTCTTTGTCTAAAGGAAGTCATAAAATGGACACTAATTCTATAAGTATTTGCTTTTTGTTTCTGGCCATATTTTTGTCATTTGTTTGTTTGTTTTTAAATTTAGGAAACTTCAGCTGACTCTGCAGATGGGTAAACGTAGGTTTATTGTAATTTGTTACTCTCCAAGCTGTTCTTCCCATCAGCTATCTGCTTCTGTTTCACTGAATTCAGGTGGACTTAATCCAAAAATAACAAATGACAGTGTGATTTATAATGGACATATGGAAAAGTAGATGGCCTTTCTCTTGAAGACTTCCAAAAGACAGTGTACAGTTGCTTACCAGCTGCTTTCAGCATAACACAAACTTTCAAGTTCTGTTATTGTGCAAAATGTGGATGTTAGAGCTTTTTCTTTCTTTTTATTTTTTCATTTCTTTTGTGGTTTGGCTTTATTCACAACTTTTCAGAAGAAATGTGTAGTTTTCTTATTCTATTTGTTTATATTCTATTTTGATTCCAAAGAATAAATGAGAGTTGGAGAGGTATTTAAGCTTTTAAAAGTTACCAAAGTATCAAAATAAATATCGCCATCATCATTACCACCACCACCACCACCGCATTTACTGTTGGGATTTCTTGCTTGTATAATGATACAAATAAGAATTCCTTCAATAAATTTTAAAAAATTGTTTTTACATTTTTCTTTTATTATGAAATATGTAAATAATTACTCATTTCATCTCAAACTCAGTTTTAATTTGGCCCTTTTATTTTATTTTTTTTTAGAGACAAGGTCTTACTCTGTTATCCATGCTGGAGTGCAGTGCCCTTATTAAACCTCACTGTAACCTCAAACTTCTGTGATTAAGTGATCCTCCGAACTTAGCCTTCTGAGTAGCTGGGAATACAGGCACAAACCACTGCACCTGGCTATTTTTTTTTTTTTTTTAATTTTTGTAGAGACAGGGTCTCACTATGTTGACCAGGCTGGTCTCAAACTCCTGGCCTCAATCCATCCTCTTGCCTTGACCTCCCAAAGTGCTGGGATTATAGGCATGAACCACTGTGTTCAGCCTAGTTTTGGCCCTTTTGTTGCATATTTTATGTAAAATATAGTCCTAATTTCTAAAATTCAAAAGTTTTCTACTTTGATATTACTTTAAGAATACTTTTTAATAGAAGTAATGTATGTTTATGTTAGAGAATTTAAGAAATATTAAAATGTTTTATAATCCTAAAACTCTAAAACATAGTCCATTAATTGTAAAAAAAGAGAGGAAAAGAAAACAAATATCACCTATATAGTTCTAATACCTATGGACAACTGTTTTTTTTTAACATATTGGTGCTTTCCTTTTATATGTATGAAACTGAAATCATTTTTTAATATAATGTCATGAATATTCTTTAATATCAAATATTCTCTATAAACATGGTTCTAAATAACTGCATAATAGACCATTGTGTGTCCATCTCTAAATATTATTTAATTTTCTTATTGTTAGACATTTTTGTTCATTTTTTGCTGTTACAAAATGCTGAGGTGATCATTTATATTCTTAAATTGATTATCTTTGATAAATTTCTATAAGTAGAATTACTAGATGATAGGTGATAAGCATTCTTTAAATTCTTTATGCAGATTATCAATCTGCCCTCAAGAAAAGTAGTAGTAATTTATTCTGCTATAATATGAGTGCTGTGTTTTCCTGGGTACTTGGTATTATAATGAAATAAATATGGACTGTTTGGTTCACTTGTTTTGATTTTACTATCAGTGAAGTTGAACATTTCCATATATTTTATTCATATTTCTTTTTTGTGAATTACCTGTTCATGTCCATTGTCTGTTTTGCCATTTAAACGTTCATCTTTTAAATACTGATTTACAGGTGTTGTTTATACACTAAGAAGATTATTAACTTTTTGTTATGCTGCATTTTCTTCAATTTGTTTTTTATTTTTTGCATTCATTTTTTAAGTTTCTTATCTCTGATATTAGCTGATTTCCTTTTCTAATAAAATGAAAAATACGTTCATATTTCAGGTAGAGGCTACCCCCCATTTTTCCCCTTTGAATTCTATTTTCTTGTTCATAAATCATTTGTGACAGTGGTTTGCAACATACTTCTCCTCCCACCTTTTATGCTTACCCCTTTTGGATTAGGAGCTTTGTGACTTAGGTTGTACTAGAGTTGAATATGTTGGTATAACTCATGCCATTGCTGTGAACCTATTTGCTCATCTGTAAAGGGGGAAGATGAGAGGACTAATATCCAGAATATACAAGGAACTCAACTCAACAGTAAAAGAACCAAGTAATTCCATTAAAAAATGGACAAAGGACATGAATAGATATTTCTCAAGAGAAGACATCCAAATGTGCTACAGGCATGTGAAAAAATGCTCAACATAATTAGAGAAATGCACATTAAAAGTATAATAAGATATCATCTGACCCCAGTTAAAATGGCTAAGGACAAAAAATAACAGATGTTGATGGGCATGTAGAGGAATAGGAACTAACAGTGTATAAGTGTTATATACTGTTAGTAGGAATATAAATTATTATGGCTGCTTTGGAAAATAGTATGGAGATTTTGCAAAAAGCTAGCAATAGAACTGCTATACGATCTAATAATCCCACTACTGTGTATTTACTCAAAGAAAAAGAAATCAGTATATCAAAGGGATACTTGTACTCACATATTTATTGCAGCACTATTCATAATAGCAAGGAATCAACCTAAGTGTACATCAATGGATGAATAAAGAAAATGTGGTATATAGACACAATGGAATACTATTTTGTCCTAAAAAAAGAATGAAATCATGTCATTTCCAACAACATGGATGGAACTGGAGGTCATTATGTTAAGTGAAATAAGCCAGGCACAAAAACACAAGCATTGCATGTTCTCATATGTGGAAGCTACCAAAGTTCATCACATGGAAATAGAGAGTGAAATGATAGACACCAGAGGCTGAGAAGCGGATAGGGGTGGGGCAATGAAGAGCAGTTGGTTAATGGTTACAATTAGACAGAAAGAATAAGCTCTAATGTTTAATAAGAGCAGGGTGACTATAGTTAATAATGTACTGAATATTTCAAAATAGCTAGAAGACTTGAAATGTACCCAACATATAGAAATGGCAAGTACTTGGATGGTAGCTACCTTAAATACCCTGACTTGGTCATTATACGTTCTATGCATGTAACAAAATATCATATGTATCCCACAAATATGTATCAAAAATAAATGTAAAAAATAAAAATTATAAAATTAAAAAAGCTCACTCCAATTACACAACTCTCTGAATGTTAACTTATGTCTTAGTACTTCCCCTTTTCTTCATTCTGTGTGTTCTTGTATCCCCCGAAATGCAAAGAACCAAAAGAGGAGCATGGCTTCATATATACCTGCAGGACAAATCATCAGGCTATGATTTTCAGATCTTTATACACACCGTTCTTAGTCTAGAATACCAAGGAACCTGACTTCAGCAGTCAGATTCTTCCCAAGGAATTTGGGACTATCTGCTCCAATGTCATACCCCCAGCCATCAGGTTGGTGGTACCATTCCTTTTCATATATCTGCCTTCTTACCCTGACATGATACCCCAACTCTTAATACTTACTTAAAAAGTAAATGAAATTATTTAATGATTGGATTTTGAAAACTGAGAGCCTTTTAAGGCATTTTGTTTCATTTTTGGGTAAATACCTTGCTTTTTTTAGAGTTGATATGTACACTGTATTACTTGGTCTTGTGTACAAGCTAGAGGGAGAGGAACTAGGAAGATGAGCATTTAAATATTTTGATGAAGGTTTTTTTTGTCATTTTCACTTTCGAATAGAAAGATTTACTTTTCATATTCCAAGGGATGTTTGACCTGTCAAAATCTCTTTTAAACTTTGCAATAATGCCATGGAAAAGGCCTAAATTTTTTCACAGTGAATTGGTGATCGCTAAGTAAACCAAGATTGGCAGCCTGTGGCAGGAGGGGATAAAAAAAGGTCAGCACATTCATAGATAAAATCCATAACCAGTAATGAGAAGTGAGGTTTTAAATTTGCATTGAGTTCTGCAGGTCACATTATATTTGTTACTTTTGATATTAGCCTTTTATTTCATATCATATTTACTTGTATTCTAAGGATGGCATTTTAAATTAAATGTTTCATAAGAATCTGGAAAATGTGTTTTCATATCTGAGATTCCTATTTCCATTTAGGGTATCTGAGTTTCTGCTGCCTGTCAGGTTCTGTAGAGTTGCCTGCGTTCTTGATGGCATCCATTTTGTTATGGAGACTGGGTAATGCATAGATTGTAGCATTTTGTTGCTGGAAGATAGCTGAGGAAATAAATCATCTTGTTTGAGCGTTTTCATCCTCTTTCTTCATGCAGTTTTAGGAGAAAATGAGAGTGTGGATTTTTCATGCCCACCTAGCAAATTTTTGGTGGAAGGCAGGGCTAGACTTCTCTGTTAACTCTTCTTCTTTTTTCTTCTGCTTCTATATTCTTATAAAAAGGATATTGAGTCTTTACAGGTGGGCTGTGGGTGAGTAAACCTAGTGTAAATTCTCAATTTGGACAATGATCTAGAAATTTAACCCAAGCTGGGTAGCCATCAAGAACACGTGTGCTTATTACTTCAGCGTAGCAGTCTAATTCCCAGCTGCAAGGAAGGAGTACTCAGTTTAGAGTTAATACACTGCGAGGATAGGGCCTGTATGGGTCTGAGGTGCTTAATTTTGTGCTATGCTATAGTCTTTTTAATATTCTGGACCGGCACCACAATTCAGAAAGAGTTTACACTCATATCTGTTTATAATCCTTTTAAGGAGGACAGGCTGGATGGTGCAGTGGTACAGACCATGAATTCTAATCCTTTTAAGGGATATTCGTAACTGTTAGGCTCTCTGGTACTCTTGGTTCCTTAACTAAACTCAGTGTCAGCAAAGCCACATTTTTCTCGAGAGAAAGCTCCAAGTTAATGCTGTGAGCAGTGGCATCGCTGTAGCTTTCTGCTGGGGAAGCCCACTTGGTCACAGAATCCATTTTATAAGATTACTCCTTCATTAATCAGGGAAATGCTCTTTAACTTTAAATGCCTTTCTTTAAAGTTGTTAAGTTACATTTATTTTACTTTACTTTTCTCTGTAATCCTTTGGACTTAATTTTATGCTTTAAAAAGCATTATCCTAAGAAGGGATTCATAGGCTTCCCGAGACTGCCAAAAGGGTTATGTTACAGAAATGCTTAGAAATTTCTTCCAGGACTTTTAAAGGTTTCATCACAGAGGAAATAGAGTTTAAACATGAAAACAACAACAACAACAACAACAAAAAAACAAAACAAAAAAACAGGTGAAAAAACATTGGGGGTTTTGAGTTTAGTTTCTATCTGGGTTGGAATTCCAGATCTATATGACTGTTGTAGTTTATGTAATAGAGTTTCTTCATCTGTAAAACAGAGATAATAATGTACTTGCCTCCCAGGATGGTTGATGATTAAACCAATTAATTAATCTCAATTGCTATCCACAGTGCGTGAGCTAAATGTGAGTTGCTATTATTATCATTAGCTAGAGCATTGCTTTCCCAGAAGTATCTGCCATGGTTTTGCACAATTCAGGACTTAATTTATATCATGTGTACTAACTTCTCATAATTATATGCTCTTTCAGAGTGGGATACCATAGTTTATGCAATATTGAACATATAGTAGGCACTAAATTAAGTAATCCATTTGTCTGAATTAAAAGAATTCACCTAATTAAATAAACATTTATTGAAGTGCTAGTCATGTATTGCCATATGCCTTGGAAACATAAAGATGAATGAGGCAAGGTCTGTGACTTCAAAGAGCCCAGAGTCTACTGGAAGAGACAGATGTTAAGCAGCAGTTAATTATTAAAATTGCCCTGGCCCACTTTGCCAGCTTGGAGTAGGGTACCACAGAGACCAGGTCTCTCTTTTAACGTTTTCCTCTTTGAGCATAGCAAACCTAGAGGACTTGAATGTGCTGGCATCTACCTCAAAATAAAAATATTGTGCACATATAAATTGATATTATTCAAATTACTCATGAAGCTGTGAAAATTAAGTAAGTTAAGCATGTTAACATGCTTATTTTAGCACAATACCTAGAACGCATTACATTTTAAATGATAACTTTTAGGTTGAACCTTATGAAACTGGCAATATTTGGCTATTTTTGATGTAGCAAAAAATTCCTTTAGTACTTCATAGCACTAAATTTAATAGTATTCTAAACAGCAATAATGATTCTACTTGTTAACTCTCATGGGTAGTTTTATGTGCGGCAGTAATGTTATGAACATCCAGTTTTCAGTCAGAATCTAGGTGATTCACTTTCGGGAACATCATAGGAGATATATTATCTTTAAGAGTGTATTAGAAGACCCCAAAAGTGTCCCATGTATATACTGCTATGAGGTTATCTTTTATACTTTTATAATACCTTAAACTTTATTTACTGTCAAAGTATATTTAAGAATATACATTTACAACGGCATTAATACTGCTTTTATATGTTTTTAATTTGGTTTCTAAATGTTTGGCATGTCCTCTCACATCACATTTACAAATTATAACAGTTGTGTTTAATGACATTATTATATTTTTACTATGGTATACATTTATTGTCTTTAAAATTAGAATGACTCAATAGGTCTGATTGACCCTTTAATATGACAGTCATATTTATTTTATTTCCATTCAGCCAATATTTGAGTGTCTACTGATTATTTGGAATTGAAATAATTCAGTGCTCCAAAATTAGGAGACCACAGTGTTTAATTCAAGCATAATGTTTAGAAAATGTTATTTTGATAATAATGGTTTTCTGTTGTAAGAACTCTATTTTGAGCAAGTGCTTTCTTTCCTCTTTGAGATGGTTTATATGGCCTTTTACTGTTTAAGTTATAACAAATAGTTGTAGAGAGGTTGGTTTCTCTTTCCCCAATGAATTTTAATCTGTGCAAGATTTTGATGAAGCTGCATGTGATGATTTTCTCCCTTTGTGATTTTTTTCAGTCACCTTGGAATATATTTCTTTTATACTGCTGACATTTTAGTTCGACTGTTGAGTTCTCTGTTCTAAAAATTTCTGTGTCGCATAGAAGAATTTAATTCCCATCCTAGGTAATCTTCCACTTATAAAATTATATACACATTTGATGGTGTTGCATGGACAGAGGGTGTTAAACCTGTGATAATTGTAAATGGATGTGAAGGACCCTTCAAGAGAAAAGGTATTAAAATACTTAACCTCTGTTCATGCATGTTAGGATGAAAACAGGAGACCAGCCTTTTCTCTTCCCTTTCTGCCCAGTGTGCCTTTGTGTTTTAAATTGACTTCACTGTATGCTCCAGTGCACTTGCAGGTGGTAGTCCTGGTGTGAACTTGGCCTCTTACTTTAACAGAAGGATAGGCAGAGGAGTGTATGATTTGAGCAAGTTCAGAGCAGAGAGGAAGGGCTGTGTTTGGGGACATCCAGCTTGCTCTCCTTATGCAGAATTCCATGCGTAAGGCCACTGGCTCATTCTCTCTCACTCCCCTCTACCTCTTTCTTTCTTACCCCTCTCCTTCTTACCCCTCTTCGCATAGTTCTCTGCATCAGTCAGCTGTCCCCCCAGCTGTACCCCTCTGTGGTGACTAGTGGCTGTGGTGGCCTCCTCCCGCACCCAAACACTCTGGCTTGCCCATGCCATCGATGACAAGTCAAAGGGGACTGAATCTGTATGATGCAGAGGGATTATACTTTACTTGATTCTTCAAAATTGTGTAGATTTTTGACCTAGCATGACAATCCTTGAAAGTTTTATTATCAAAACAATAAGTGGCAAATGAGAACACTGCAGGTTCCACAAAAGCCAGGTTGGAGGAGAAAGCAGACTAGAATCTACTGCGACCATGGATTGTTGAGCAGTTTCTCTCTGAGTCACAAGATCATTCTATTTTTTCTATTCTTTGTTATCTCAAACCAGCTGATAGCCAGGGTTCTGAGACCATGACCTTGTGCTCTAAGACATAGTCGGTGGTCAGTGCTTCAGCTTCTCTGCTTCACAGTGTTTGGTTCTTCCTTTAAGTGTTGTGTCGTAATGCTTAGATCATAAAAACCTTAACATGGCCCTGTTTGGTCAGTTCCCTGCCAAATTCTATCCCCTCCTTTCACCAAGCTTCCTTACATTCACTTGGTGGTTTAGCAATGGAGGAAAACCTGTAGTTACCTTAATATGCCCTACGTAACTTGCTTTTCATTATTCTGTCCCCCATTTAGAAGACCCTGGCCACCTTTATCTACCTGGAGAACTCTACCTGTCCTGTGAGACTGAGCTCCCTATTCACACCCTCCAGGCAACTTTCCCTAAACCTCCCACCTTTCCTCTTCCTTCCTTTCTCTTCCCCATCCTCTTCTCTCCTCCTACTTCTCTGCTCCCTCCTTTTTCCCTTTCTCCCCCCCCTGCATTTTTCTGCCCCTCCCACACTGTTTTCCCGCTTCCCATCATTTTTCCATGTCTAGAAACTTCCAAATATATAGGAATATAATGTAGAATATGGATATAAAATTCTTTGAATAATCAGATTAAGAGGTAATGGTTGAACTACACTTGTAAAGTTTCCACCTTTGTAAGCTGTGTGTGTGTGTTTAAGTAAAGCATGTGGGATATATTGCTGTTGTGCTGGAAGATAAGTCGTATTTAAGTATTTTCTGTCCAGTAATTTTACTACATGGGGGGAATGCTTATGCCTTCTCCAAGATGCATTCTTAAATTTAAGGCCCATTAGCTTAAAGATGAAAGGGATGGAAAGATTTCAGTTGCTGAATATTGTATAAGAAGGTTTTCTGTAATAAAGTATTGTTTACTTGCCCTAATCTTGAAGCTGCTTCATTTTTACCATTTACTTTTGGATATGAAAGGTATTACCTTTTCAGTTCCAATATAACTTCCGGATAGAAAAATCTAAGCAGTATCATATGTTAAGTATCTTAAGTCAGTGTGGCTTATAATTTTTATAAAAAATTTTATATGGTCTTATGCATTTAATGTTCTTATTTATTTGAATTAAAGAATGCAACAAGAATTACTTATAGTCTGTATTTTTTGTGTTCAATTTACACATTTTTGAAGTTGCCAGACTCCTCAGGCATTGCTACTAAATATCTGTCATCTTTACTTGCTTGGTGGGACCAAACTGAGAAGAGGAGATAACTTCTTAATTGGGTTTTGACAAGCCTATTTGAGAAATTAACTCAAAATGATAAAAAGTGATAGATAATGTCAAATATGTTGAAAACAAGCTGTAGGGTAAATCATATCCTGACTTCAAAAGTATGAATATGAAGAATATACATATTAGGATGTATTATTCACAGTACAAAGAGAGTCTTTGTTTTGCCATTTAGTTCATTATAAAGTTTCCTTAAGCGGCAAATGTTGAGGTATTAAAAATCAGATATGATGCACATGTATTGCAAAGATTGTCAACATGAGAAATTTCATTTTGTGTTGCGGTAGAATAAAGACATGTTCACATTCCAAGTAGAGATTAAATGCCATTATTTCCTTTGGATTCTGTTTTCTTGTTAATAAATCCATTGTTCCATTTCTAGGCCTGCCTCCACCCCTTACCCCTTCCAAGAACTGTCATATTAGAACAATCAGTATGCCCGGTCCTTCTCTACCTTGATTCATCCTCCACTGATTTACCTGCTGGATGAAGTTGGAAGGAGAAACCAGGCATGTCTGTCTTTCTGTGTGGAGCTTTCTGCTGGCTGGGAGTCCCTTCACCCTCTATTCTTCTAGACTATTAGCCTTGCCAGGGTTTTTATAGTTGTACAATTTGCTTTTCTTTCTTTGCAATGAATTGTGTTGAGAGGTTTTAAGCCTTATACCAGGGAGCATTTTGACCATGGAAAATGAGTGCAGTTGTCTTTGTCCACGGGAAAGCAGCTTTCTTTTTAGAAGCAGAACTATACATTCCAGACCTCTTTCAAAGGAGCATGACCTCAGTTTGGGCTGTGTATAGAAGAGAGGATCTTTTCATCTTTTTAAGGCATAGGCAGAACAATATTTGCTGCTTTTAAATTGCAAGGCATAGAAATCCTATGTGGGTTACAGAAGAGCCAGATGTGGATTTTTGTGGCTTATTCATAGGCTCAAGTCACCACTTTGTTAGCTGGGTTCTGGAAGGAGAACGAACCCTAACCTAGGAGATAGGGTTAGAAGGCCTGACCCATCCCAACTAGGGACAGTGGCTGCCAAAGACTGAGAAAGATGTTATAGTCCTTATAAACAACTAGGATTATATTCTAAGATGTATACAGAACTCCTGTACTTCAGTATGAAAAGGCAGATGATCCCTGAACAATGTGAACAAGAGATATGAATACAGTTCAAAGAATAGGAAACCTAAATGGCCAGTAAACTGTATTGGTTTGATGTAGTTGCTGTAACAAATTGCCATAAACTGGGTTGCTTAAAATAACATAAATTTTACTTTGTCACAGTTGCGGAGGACAGAAGTCTGACATCAGGGTGTCAGCAAGGCTTTACTTTCTCTAGATGCTCTAGGGGGAGAAGCCTTCTTCCAGCTTTCGGTGGCTGTTGACATTCTTTGACTTCCTTGGCTTGTGGCAGAGATTGGAGGGATGCGTCTGCAAACCAAGGGACAGCAAGGATTGCTGGCAACCCCTAGAAGCTAGGAGAGAAACATGGAGCAGAATCTTCTTCAGAGCCTAAAGTAGGAACCAACCCTACCAGTACCTTAATTTTAGAATTCTAGCCTCTAGAACTGTGACAGAATGCATTACTGTTTTCTCAAGCCATCCAGTCTACGGTTCTTTGTTACAATAGCCCTAGGAAACGACTATGTGTCCGACAAGTTAAGGTTCATTAAAGTTGGTTGATGAATACATGAGTATTTTGTAATTCTTTATTTTTCTTTTTTTAATATTATATCCTAAAAATACTTAAAATCAAACAAACCCCCATTAATTTTATTGAATATTCTATAATTAGCCTTTATGATGAAGTTAAAGAATAAAATAAATGAATGTATAATTGGCAAAATGAACAGTGCTTTAAATATTACAGATGGAAGCATAGCTGATGCTTGTTAGAAAACCCCAACAGGACATTTCCTGTAATGAGTTAAATTTAGAAAAAAAGTGGGGGATTAACTCAGCATCAAAAACATTGTTATTGGCCAGTATCCAATATGGGAAATATTAATAATTATGCATCTGGACATAGTTATAAACAACAAAAGTAATTGGATTAGAGGACATTCAGGTAGACATTAGAGTCAAATCCTGGTTTATCCACTTAACTAGCTGTGTGGTGTTTAACAGATTATTTGCTTGGCTTCAGTTTTCTGATTTATAAAATGAGATTCTAATAGCATCTACTTCCTTGCATTATTATGAATTTTAAATGAGATAAGAAATAGAAGGCTAAACAAGTATTCAGTAAAGACTCAAATTGAAACTTATTATTAATAATGATAGCATAGCTAGTTACTATTATTCAGCAAATTATAAGCATTATACCTGGACAATTAACTAGTACAGTTTAAGAACATTATACCAAACACCTTGAAGTAAATAGGCTTATTCCTGTGTATAGCAGTGGGTTTTGTGCTAGTCTGCTCTGATGACCTATTTTTTACCCTCAGTAGCCCAATGTATATATGTGTTTTTGTTGAGACATAAATGTAAAAAAGGCAAATTTTGTGTAGCCCTGTCTTTCCAGTTCACCATGGAGTCTTTCTACAATTGTTTTACTTAGGGCCCTACTTACTGCTTGATTTTTTTTTTTTACAAGTGATTAAAGTATTAAAAGAAGAAATTTAGTAAAGCATTTAAAATGCAAGTTTAAGTAAAATGAGACAGAAAATCAAGCTACAATCGTAAGACAACTGGAAACAATTCAAATATTAGATCAGATAGAAACAGTGGATACTCTGTTCAGTATATATACTAGCAGATATAGACTTTCACTCAAATGTATTTTTGGATTAACCATGTTACTTTTCCTCTGGATTTATATGGAATATCAATCATTTTCTTTTCCCACCTGAACAATCTCTTTAGTATAAACTCCTCAATTAAATAGGCACCAATCAGAATAACAGTAATTTACCTCTAGGTCTTGCTAAAACTAGTTTTTTTTTGTTTTTTTTTTTCCTTACAAACACTTGGTTTGTCACATGAAAACAACCTCCTCTTTTCCTTGATTCTGAAATTAAATTTTGAATCATTGGTTACATGAATGTTCTTCTTGAAGTTTGACATGGATTAATAATGCAACAGTTGGTGAAACAAGGCTCTTTGTCAACATATTGAAAAATATTGTGCCAAGAGATCTAATCAAAAGCTTTACTGCTTTGTTTTACTCATTTGTTTTTATGGGTGGTTTGTGGGTGTGAGGGAACCAAAAAAAGACCTTTTGTTTGAAGTTGGCCTGCACATTATAATGTTCATAATAAATAAGTTCTGTAATTGTTTTCATGAATCCTTTATGAATCATGAAGTACTTTGTTCCTAATAGGCCAATATAGCTGATTAGCTGGAGATATTAACAGGCATTTGTGTAAATAGATCACAAATATTCAAGAGTGAATGTTACATGTGGAAAAATGGTACCAATATTTTATGTAAACATAGAGATTTCCTTAGAATTATAAGATTGAAAAATTCTTAAAGACCTTGGCATCATTCTTATCTAGTAAATTAAGTAAGACTATGATTTAAAGATAATGGGCTGGGCACAGTGGCTCATTCCTGTAATCCTACCACTCTGGGAGGCCGAGGCAGGAGGATCATTTGAGGTCAAGAGTTTGAGACCAGCCTAAGCAAGAGCAATATCCTGTCTCTACTAAAAATAGACAAAAATTAGCTGGGCAACAAAAAATAGAAAAAAATAATTATCTGGGTGTGGTGATACACACCTGTAGTCCCAGCTACTTGGGAGGCTGAGGCAGGAGGATTGCTTAAGCCTAGGAGTTTGGGGTTGCTGTGAGCTAGGCTGATGCCACAGTACTCTAGCCCAGGCAACAGAGTGAGACTCTGTCTCAAATCAATAAATAAATAATAAAAAATAAAGATAATGTTGGGTGGTGATGGTGAACACATGTTAGTTTGTGTGTGAACCAAGCAGTGTTCTAAGTGCTTTATATACTATGCATTATCTCATTTAATTCTTATAAGAGTCCTAAAAATTTGGTACTATTATTATTTTTATATTACAACTAAGGGAACGAAGGCACATAAGTTTAGATAACCTGCCCAAGGTTGCAGAGCTAGTGTAGATATAGGAGGTTTAAACCCAGGAAGTCTGGTTTAAGAACTAATTAAACCTGTGAAATTTAAGAGTTATCCCCAGTAAAACTAAGCAGACTAACTACGAAAAATTATATAAAACAAAAAAATTTTTAACATATACAATTTATAAGCTTCGTGAGGTCTGAAACAAGGAAACTTTGTGCACTTTGTGCTGTAATGGACTGCTGTATTTTTAATTGAATGAAATATACTAGGGAAAGTGGTACCTTAGGATATCAGAACTTTGTGTTGAGAAAACTACACCATTTTGTGACAGGATTTATCTTTCTGTGCGCCATGGTGTGAATGTCCTCCTTGGGATGTTGAAATCCTAACTCCCAAGGTGACGATATTAGGAATTTGAGGCTTAGGGAGGTAATTAGACCATGGAGGCAGAGCCCTCTTGAGTGGGATTAGTGTTCTTATAAAAGAGACTTACCTAACGGGTACAATGACACTATCTGGGTGATGGGCACACTTATAACCCTGACTCAAGCATAACAAAATTGATACGTGTAGCCAAAAATTTGTGTACCCCTGTAATATTTTGAAATTTAAAAAATTAAAAGAAAAAAAATAAAGTGAGGTACCTCAAGATAAAATAAAAGAGGCCTGAGAGAGACTCTTTACCCCTCTACCATGTATGAGAAGAGAGCAAGAAGGTGCTACGAGCTAGAACGTGGGCCCTCACTAGACACCAAATCTGAAATTGGAATTCTGGATCTTGGAATTCCTAGCCTCCAGAACTGTGCAAAATAAATTTCTGTTGTTTATAAGCTTCCTAGTCTATGGTATTTTGTTATAGCAGCCCAAACAGACTAAGACACCATGCTTCTCTGGCACTTACTTCATACCTCATTGAGAGTATTTATCATATCAGAGTATCAGCTTCTTGCGTAAGATGCAACCATAACCCTATCTTTGAATCCCTGGGTATATGAAAGATTAATTAGGACAGGAAATTGTTCTTTTTTAATCATTGCTCTAGCCCCAGAACCTAGTATAGCATACATGGTAGGTTCTTGACAAATATTTGAATGAATGAGTGAAAAAATCGGTAGTGTAGCTATTAAGTAGATGGTTCTTGGATTGTGCTCCTAGAAGGAGTAAGAAAAATAATAGGAAATGGTAGGCCCTTAATTATGCCAGAGAACCACCTTTTTAAATCAAATCAAATAAGTAATTGATTTTATGCATATCAGTGTACTAGGTCCAGTAAGAATACAGAAGAAAATAACAAGGACCTATCCTCAAAATATTATAATTTGAGAGATGAAAACAGCCTCTGTAAGAAGGCAAAAAGTAAATTAACATTGTTTTCAATGCCTACAAAATAATATCAGAAGGCAGTATACAAAAAATGTCTTGAAAGAATGTAGAAAAATGAAGAAAATAGTGCTTGTATCTTAAGAGATACATCAGGGTTTTTTTATTTTAAAAATGTGCATATTTTTATGTACCTTTTTAGTGTAAGATGTTATAAATACAATTTTTTAAAATTATAATAGTTCATAGGAGAAAGAGATCAATTTTGACTAGATTAATCGGAGAAGTTTTGTGGGGATTGCAGGATTTGACTGCATCTTGGGGCAGGATTAGAAGGCATTCTGGGTTGCAGAGAAAGTTGGTTGCAGTTAGAAATTTTTGCTTTAATTGCTGACAATATGATAAGGCTTTCTTTGAGGTATTAAGGTATACATAATTAATCTAGTATAGTTTTCTCTTGATAATGACCAATTGGAGCTTATGACTTGATACCTACAGATCTTGAAAGAATAGCTATAAATTCATTTATATGAAATAGAAGAGGATTTTTAATCCAGTAAGGGCTGCTTGCTTATATATTAGAAATAGTTGGCACTTTAAGGTTGCATATTATTCCATATTTAGCCCATTTTTCAGATACAGAGGTGTGGGTAAAATTTATTCTTGACTTTTGGAGAGAAAATGTAAGACAGATGGCCTCTGATCCTGTGATATTAAATAATTTTTCTAGACAATGGTCGTCAATGTAATTCTTAGCTGAGGGAAGACTTGTCAAATCATTGCTTGTTCTGTTTTTATAATGGGTGATTGTATAAAACATAGGTTGCAAAAGCTGCTGATATGTCTTAATATTTTGAAAAGTAAGTGCTTGAAAATCAAACATTTGTCAGGGACCTTAAGCAAGTTTTATTATATTAGTATAGGGACAGGAGGGAGCAAACAGTATTTTAAAAATGAATAGGACAAGACCACCCCTTCTAAGATATTCTAAACCAAGCGAAAGTATTAACAGACATATATGCATCTAACTGTATGTAAGGTGAAATTAAATGACTTTTATAGGTGCAAAAATAATGTGTCATAGGAGCAGGTTGTATTGGCTAGGGAGATCATGAAAGGGAGATTGAGATGGATCTTGAAGGATAAGATGAATTTTATTAGGTGGAACAAAATGGAAGAAAGAGGCTTTTCAGGATTGGGAAGGAGAAGAAAACCTCATTTATTGAACCCCTACCAAGCTAGCAGTATGCTTGGTGATTTACAAATAGATGTGATATATGCCATCTGATACTCATCATGGCTCTTAGAGGCAGGTTTTGCTTTCCCATCCCACAGATGAGAAAACTGAGGCTCTGTGTGGCTCACTTCACCTGGCTAGCATGTAGCGGAGACCGGATTTCATACAGGTCTATCACTAGCCTGGTGCTTCAGTATACTGTTTCTGCTAGTGTGATGACTCCATACTCATTTTTTTTCCCTCTGCTGCTTCCCAGGAGGGATTAAATTACATAATAAATGAGAAATGCTTTTGTGACCTGTGAATTAGAAAAACATAAAGGATCTAAATGGGAAAATCTCTGTAGTCTCCTCTGCTCTGCTATTTCTGACTCCTGAGAGCTCACTCAGAGTTCACCGTGCTCCACTGGACTTGTTGTAGGAAGGCAAAGCTTATGCAAACCTTTGATGATTGATTATAGCTTAGGAAGATCTAGAATCTGCTTTAAGGTTTTTGGACAACTTTGAGATGGCAGAGCCCCAGAAGCAGCCTCCACTCCCATTTGGTTCGCATCCTTGGATCTTATTAATGACAGTAACAGAGTAGCCTGTCAACAGAACAGAACAAATTTGGCAGTTATTCAAAGGATTCCACTTGGGTATATTTTTTCCCTATTGTGAATATGTTGCCTATTCTTCACTCCCTCAAGCAAAAACCCAGTCTAAATGGTTAATATTAAGACACATTTTATTTGAAGCTCAAATAAAAATAACAGTACCACCAAATACTGTAATCTTAATCCTGTGTTTACTTAAGGATATTTGATGACTCCTTCTACCTCCTAGTGCAAGGACTACAGTGTGAATTTTTCCCTGTTACCTCCCAGAGTAGTAATAATGGGTTTCTGTACTGTTCATTACCATTCCATCTTCTAACTTGGTAGATTGAATGAGGAAAAAATTGTTGTTCTCAATTTATTGTTAAAGTTATATAGACCTTGACTTGAATTCAAAATGAAGAAGAGAGTATAATTCCTGCTGTTTGATTTATACCCATTATAATTTAAAGGGATCTGGTCATATTCCAAATGCTCATTTATCTCTATATTAAAGTATGACTAAGAAATCGAGTTTAATTAGTATTAAATGCATAGAAGTGAAGGTTGAGCTCATTATGCTTATTCTATTCTGTACTTTTACTGAAATGATCACTCTTCTGAAGATACAATTAAGTAGATACATTATTGCATGAGGGATATTACAGTTTAAAATACAGAAGATAATGACACTATCAGTTTAATTCAATCTTTATTGAGGACCTATAATGTGCTAGATTCTGTGTTAGAAGCTGGGTGTTAAAAAGATGAGAATAAGATTTAATTCTAGCTCTCCTGGAGATTAATAAAATAGATCATTTCGTAGAGGGAACTATATCAGTGTATTAAGGATTTTTGCTAAATGGGTAGATTATAGCTATATTTGTCACTAGGGGAAAATGGGTAACTCTGTGAGATAATGGATATATTAATTTGTTCCACTGTATATAGTGTGTGTCTTATAACATCATATTGTATATCTTAAATATACACAAAAAATTAAAATACATATGGAGATTAGAATTATAGTTGTTACCTCTCAAATGCCTTTTATATAAGATGGTTTTATTACATGAAACTATGAAGTTGTTTTTGTTTTTTTAAAAACACTGAACTATTAGCTGTAATTAGAGGGAATGCTTGCCAAAATAATACATATTGAAAACATTAAACAATTTTATAAAAATAAAGATTCTCCTCTCAGAAAAAATTTATTATTAGCATTATTTGCTTTCTTGTTAATCTCTGTAAACTACTTTAGAGTCAGTGCTGTGTTCCCCCAAATCCCATTATGATGCTTTTAATTCCTTGTAGAAAACCTATACAGTTGTTATTTTTGAGCTTAGATGGAAAATAAATGTGTTTTGTAGATTCCTGGAGATCTCTCATAATATCATAGCCCTAGATACTATGACTTGTGGGGAAAGTTATTGAAGGCTCTTTGGTTTTTCCCTACATCTTAGAGATGCTGTCTGGGTAGTGCAATGTGATTATATTTAGGTGTTTTCCTTTATCAGAGTAGAATTTTCTGGAAGTGTGAGTATTCTTACCAGTAGAGGTCAAAGAATAGCAGGGGAATAGAGATCAGTTGCTTTTTTTCCCCCTTATTTAATGGTAGTTATAACCTTCTCAAAATTTTAATTAGAACCTGGAAGTAATCAAATACATATGCATATGTACTTGATTTGCATATAACTCTTTTATCCTGCCTAGAGGATTCCCTTCTTAAGAACAGAACTATGTTGTGTCCCCTTTAACATAGACTCTGGCTTATGTGAGTACCTTTGTGTACAGTGCATATTGCATGTCTGTTGTGGTTAATGATTTGGGTATTATTATTTAGGTATTATTATTAGGTTAATTATTAGGTTATTAGGTTAATTATTTAGGTATTATTTTGGGGGTATATCTAAGGAATTTAGAACATTTAACTGCCATTTTGTTTACCTACTTTCCCTCCAGTTCAGACCTTCTCCTTTTGGTGGCAGAGCACTGGGATCTTCACCTTTTCTCTGACCATGTGCTCAGCTGGGGAAGGGGCTCTCCACAACGGGATAAACCATGATTATTCCACTCACATTTCCAGGGGTTCTCTAAGGCATGCGATTTTGAAGTAATTCTAGCCAAAGAAACATTGAGGGAAGTCTGGTAAGTTTTTGGAAAAAAAATATTCCTTGCTCTTAAAGAGAGTTATGGGGGAAGAAACATCTGTTTTTGCTTCTGGATTTTTTCTGTCTATTGATACTTAGAATAAAAGCCACCTTGGAGGATCATACAGAGAGCCCAACATAAGACGAATACTAGCATACTCAAAATGGTAGAATGGAAAGATGTAAAGAGCAGGGCTTTGTGAACCACTGGGTCAGCCAACCCTAGTAATATGTTTCAGTTCTTTCTAACGAACCTACAAGGTTCAATGGAATGAACAAGTTTTTAATATTTGGCTATTAAAAAGAAAATCCATGTATTGGATAAATGATCTAAAAGGAACAGGCTGCAATAGCCTCAGTCACCCGGTCCCTCTGTCTCTCCCATTCAACCATTCTAGCCCCAGGAAGACTCTTGGATCTGGTTCTGATAAAACAGATGCAATTTGTAATTACACTTCATGGACTAATAGGTCACTTGTGCAGATCTCTGCTATCTCTATTCCAGGAAAACTGGGAAAATGGAGTCACATTGAGGGCATCGTCCTTGATGGTGGTATTGTCAATTATACATGCATACTCTGTATTGACGGTTCAGACCTGATCATCCATCAGAGATGAATGAGTTTTGGGATGGTTCCTCTCTCTCAAGGTTGTTCCATTAGAACAGAGTTTCTTAACCTTATTATTGACATTTTGGGCCAGATAAGTCCTTATTGCAGGGCTTCTCTGTGCATTTTAGGATGTTTAGCAGCAACCCTGGCCTTTACCCACTAGATGCCAGTGTCACCCTAACCTGTGACAATCAGAATGTCTCCAGAAATAGCCAAATGATCCCCAGGAGGCAAAATTGTCCCCTGCTTGAGAACCACTGTGTTTGAGACAGAGGATTTTTTTTATAGGTCCATTTTGTCCTAAGACTCAGGAAGAAGAGAGGGGAGTTCTATCATTGCCTTTTATATTGGTAGTGAGAAA
>VSMD01018208.1:0-31147 GCA_008750895.1 Mirza zaza | reverse complement strand
CACCACGGAAGGTCATTGTCTCCGGTGAAGTCACTCCGGGTTTCTGCTACACACCTTCACCAGAGTAATTTCTCCTTCATGCTATAAAATCTGATGGAGTGGTGGGAGGTAGGGAGTTTCTGGGAGATGTGAAGGATTTCCAGCCACACACTCGGCAATCCTCTAAGGAGGCAGTCAGGCGTGGTAGGAAGAGCACAGGTTTTGGAGCCAGCCACAACTGGGCTCAAATTCTGGTCACTCTGCTAACTAGTCTGAGGGACATAATGGAACCTCATGATCAGTTTCCTCATCTACCAAAAGGGGACATTAACACGAAATGGAATATACTCAGCCTTGAAAAGGAGGAAATTGTGTTACATGCTAAAACATGGATGAACATGGAGGACATTATGCTAAGTGACCTAAGACAGCCACAAAAGGACAAATAGTGTGTGATTCCCACAATAGTCAAATTCACAGACAGTAGAATGCTGGTTGCCAGGGCCTGGGGGAGGGGGAGATGGGGAGCTGCCATTCAGTGGATATAGAGTTTCTGTTTTATAAGATAAAAAAGGTCAGGAGAGCTGTTGCACAACAATATAAATATATTTAACACTATTGAACTGTACACTTAAAATGGTTAAGAAGGTAAATTTTATGTTGAATGTTTTTTGTCACAATCTTAAAATAGAATGCAAAAAGGGGGAGGGGCAGGATAGTAATACCTACCTCATAGGGTCATGAATAGAAGAATAAAGTCATTTAAAACACTTCCTACAGTCCAGTTCCTTCCTGCCCCCACTGCCTTCACACACACTCACATGCACACATACACTCACACATGCATACACAGCATGCACTCATACATGCTCACACACAGTCACACACACAGCATGCACTTATGCACCTCACATGTACACACACGCATACACGGTATGCACTCATACATGCTCACATACAATCACACACAGCATGTACTCACACATGCTCACATACAGTCACGCATGGCATGCACTTATACACACCCACATACAATCACACAGCATGCACTCATACACCTCACATGCACACACACACAGCATGCACTCATACACCTCACATGCACACACACACAGCATGCACTCATACACCTCACATGCACACACACACAGCATGCACTCATACATGCTCACATACAATCACACACACATACAACATGTACATGCTCACATATAATCATACACAGTATGTACTCATACATGCTCACATACAATCACACACATACAGCATGTACATGCTCACATATAATCACACACAGCATGCACTCATACATGCTCACATAAATCACACACATGCAACATGTACTCATACATGCTCACATACAATCACACACAGCATGCACTCATACATGCTCACACACAGTCACACACACAGCATGCACTCACACGCACTCACATGCACACACATACGCTCACACACACATACACACCACAGTCCCTCCCTGCTCTTTGTTCTGCCTCTCTGGCCAGGCTTCCTTCAGCATAGGCACCAACAATTAGAACAAGTTATGTCCAATGACTTCTCTTCTCAGGAGTCTCCTCCGTCTGCATTCTGGAAGATTCTCCCATCTTCTATATTTCCTTGCATGAATTCTCATTCCAAAGCATTTCAAGACACTCTTAGAATGATAGTTCTTAACCTGAAAAATCCTAAACTCTGAGCTGTGCATAATATTAATAAAACATAACAATGCTTCATATGTCTATAATAAGTACTTTACATTTTATAAATTGTTTTTAATGCATTAGCACTTTGAATTCTTAAAATAAAGAGAAGAGGTATTATCCCCCTTTTTATAGAGGAAAAGCAGCCGTAAAGAGTTTAAGTGAGCTGTGTTCAAAGTCACCTAACTACCAGGGGTCAGCGGTGAGTTTCTAAAACAGCCACCTGTTGGCTTTAAGACTTTCCCCCTCATCACTGGGCAAGAAAGGGTGGGTCAGCTGAGAGGAACCCAGGACCCAGGAGCCCCAGTGCATGCCACCCTGGGCCAGAGCTGAACCAGGAAAGAGAACACAGTCTTCTCTGAAGCCATAGATAGCAGGAGAACAGGATATGAACCTTTCCAGAAACTGACATTGGAAGCAAAGATGTCATCTTGGTACCAACAACCATAAAACGTGTTGCTACCAAGGACTTAACTCTGATGGAAGGTCACAAGAACTAACACAGGTGCCCCATCTGTCCCCAAGTTCAAGGTCAGAGGAAGCATCCCAAACCCCTCAGGGAAAGCAGCAAAGGCAGGGAGCCTTGTTTCATTAGATTGTTTCATTCCTAGGCACATTCTAAGAGACTTAAAAAGCAGACAATCTACACCACAGCAGCAAAACAAATGAGGTTACAGAGAGAAGGAGAAACCCTATCCTGTTCCAACTCCCCTCCCAAAATAAAACTTAACTCGGAGCCTTTGGCATTCACAGAACCGTGCACAGAAGAATCTTCTTCTTTGGAGTGGTTGTCACTGTGACTACCACACGGGGCTGCTCCTGAAACACAGAGCATGTGGTCTGCACCCTCTGAGCTTGCTCCCAGGAGCTGCGGAAACTGAGCACATGAGCACATCCTACCTCTAAAACCTGCAGCACCCTGTCTCCTGTCCTGAGCCACTGAGCAAGGGCTGCCACTACCACTGCTTCCCAGTGTTGGGGTGGAAGAGGTAAATGGGTTCCTCTCTCTCTCTCTCTCTCTCTCTCTCTCTCTCTCTCTCTCTCTCTTCCACTATTCCATGCCTTGCTAACTTGGGCTCACAGGGTTAGAGTTCTTTGCTCACACAGGTCTTGTAACACACACAGACACAAGCACACACACTCTCCCCAGGACCTGCCTGCCTGTCTCACAACCTCCACACCCCCAGATTTTCCAGAGCGGAGCTCCTTTCTCCTGGTATCTCGCCCTCACCTCTTCTTGCCCCAGGATAAATCACACTGCTCATAGGGAGAACTCCGTATCGCGGTAGGGTTCACCCTTCGTTAGAAGGCAGAGAGAACTACCAGGCGGACTGGAAGAGTGGAGTCTGGAGTGGAATATGAACAGAATATTAAGAAGTTGACTGGATCAAAGAAATAGGATGCCTTCAGAATAAAAATATCTGGCTTCTCTTCCCAGAACAATTCAGATAAGAACTACATGCTACATACAGTACGGGACTATTCCTGGAATGAGTAAATGGAAGGTTAAACAAAAGCCCTGAGGTATCCCTAGGTAAGCTGCATGTTGAGGGTAAAAAGCCATCTAAAGGTTTAGTTTACTTTTCTTTTTTTAAATTTCCAGGACTCACACTTTCCACACATTTGAATGTATTAGCCTAATCCTCGCTGTCCTGCTCCAGAGCCTTCTGCCCCATGAAAGCAGAGGAAATAGGAACTTCTTAGGTTGGGCTCCCCAGAAGCAAATCCTGAGATGAGGGCTCCTGTGCGGTGACTTTGTAGACAGACCGGACTTCTAGGGGGAGCCAGGGAGCGAGGGCTGTGGGAGCAGGGCCGGAAGGCGAGAGGCCAGGCGAGAAGGGGTCAGCAAAGCCTTGCAGAGGGCAGCTTCCCTGACCCACCCGCCAGGGCTAGCAAGCCCTGTTTGGCAAGGTGAGGGAGGGGAGCCTTTCCGACTCCTGCGGCCATTAGCCACCGGGTAAGCCTGCCCCCAGGGGACGGAAATTTCCTGCCCCAGGTTGTGCAGGCCAGGAAGGCTCCAGCGCCTGGGGCAGTGGAAAGGAAAGCACCCCAGAGCTAACGGGCCCACAGAAAATGGCACAAAGTAAAGGAGAGGTGACCTAAGCAAAGCACAGACATCATCTGCTACGAAGAGCAAAGACTGACATTAGAGAGACTCAGTTTCCTCACGTGCAAAATAAGGTTAACTGTCCAGCACCGCAGACTCCTTGTGTGTAAAACGAGGAATGCCATAATACCTCCTTTGGTGAGGGCTTGTGAGGATCGCATTAGACAATTCAGCAAGAGCACTCTGTAAGCACTCAGAAATCTCAGCTACTACACATATTTGCCAGCAGGTATAAGAGGAATTTCAGCTGGACCTGCGGCTCTGGTGATTTTGCCAAAGGAATGCAGTGACCACACACACATACCCAGAAACCTCAGAGGTCTTCACCATTTCTCAGCAATTTGGAGAACCCATTCTGGGCTACCTGGAAATGAAAGATTTCTGCAAGGCAAGAGGAACTTGGACAATATCTTAAATTTAAAAAGTGCTTTAAAAAGCATGAAGCCACCAGTTTGGACTACACACAAAGCATTTCTTTAGACAAAATTCAATCTAGGGTCTGCATGGGGGTTTCTGCCCTGCTGACTCCTGCTGCACAGGTACGAGGAGAGCATCTAACGCTGCCCACCAGGGCTCAGACCACCACGCGCTGAGCCGCACTAAGCTAAGCTAGGGGCCAGGAGGGAGCTGCCCTCACGGCACTCGGGTGGCACGAAAGTGATTCTTTTCTGGAGAAGACTTTTACGAATTAGAGGGAATTAGTCATATTTTCCAATGTGACGATTTTAACAGTTGTGAAATTTTGAAGAAGACCTGACTCAACAATTTCAATATTGCAATATGTCACCTAGCTGTCTTGTTACTCAAAATTACATGATTTAGAAGACAGTGACTTTAAAAAGAACCCAGCGAAGGTTGGAAAGAAAAGAGAGATATGCAGACAAAGCAAGGGGAAAATATAAAATCGCTAAACATTTATAGAGCTAAGTTTAACAATTCTGGGCTCATTTAATACAGTTTTTATCTTAAATAGCACATTGAAAAGACATGTTTATCCTCTCAGTGAATTATATGTTAGAAATGCACTCATTAAACAGTGGGTTTTTTTAAGCCTACAATATGGAATCCGAACTAGATTTAATATGTTGCTAAATATTCAAATGGGTCACTCCTTTCGACTCCCTTTTTGTAGATTAAAAAAAGATGAATCAACTTTCAGGGCAGAGATGATTAATCCAATTCAAGACCACCCTTGTGCTATATTTTTCCAGCCTCTTCATTAAGGCTACCCTTCATTAACTACCCTAAATGAGCTACAAATAATGAGCAGGTCCTGTCCTTTATATATGAAAATTAGTCCATTAGTAAGCGCATGACTCAGGTATTTTCCAGGAGTAGGGAAGGGTTTGAACTCTCTCAAGCACACTCTCTAGGTTTCCCTGGTCCTCAAAAGCATATGTTTCCACGATGGCTAGCCAGGGTGAGGATGAGGCTAAAAGTCTCCAGAAGAGATGGTTCTAATGAGCTTGGTCTCATTAACATGGTGTAATAATTAGGAAACTTCGCCAGAACACATGCAACACTGAGCAAATTTGAAGAGATATAAATAGCTCCATAAAATGTTAAGTACAAAACTGGAAGTGATATTATCCTGTGTAGAGCTAAATGAATCACTGAATAGGATAAGCACTCCACTCAGAATCAGAGACTTTAAGGAAAAGAGGGTGAGTGTTACGATGAAGGCATTATTGCACCCTACAACTTATGCAACACTTATTCCAGGCAGTTAGAAAAGGGTATTTAATTTGCCCCCAACGAAGTTTATTACAATATGTTGACTTGAAAAACTAGTCACTCCTCATGCATTTTCAACAAAACAGTTCTTCCTAAGTCAATCTGTAAATTAAACCCAGTTCAAATCAGAATTCTGGCAGGATTTTGCATGAACTTGACAAATTCATTTGAAAAGCTATCTAGAAGAACATATCAAGGAAACTTGTGTATCCAGACACTAAGATACTACAAAAATGAAGTAATTAAAAAGAAAAAAAGGTGCTCTTGGCATTGGACAAGACAAAGAGATCAATGAAACAGAATAAGAAACCCAGAAGAAAATCCAAGTAAATGTGGGAATTTGTTCTATGATAAGAGACACCATTATCAATTAGTAAAAAAGGATGACATTTTTTAGTAGCTGATGTCAAGAAAACTTCACAACATGAAAAATGTCTACCTGATGCCATACAAAAATATAAATTTAAATTAATTAAAAAACAGATACAAAAATTAAAACCAAAGTATGAAAATATTTTTAATATTGTGACATTAGGATGTATGAAAACAGTTTTTATTAATAGATAACACTCCAAAAACACAAGGTGAACAAAATGTTAACTACAACAAAATTAAAGAGTTCTATTTAATACCACAAAGAAGTTTCACATAACAGGTGGCGAATGTGAGAAGAAATAGCCAACATCTAAAATAAATCGGAGGGCTAATATTAATATTATACAAGGAATGCCTACAAATGACCAAGGAAAATATAGAAAACTCAATTTTAAAATGTCCAGTGGATAATAAGTAATTTAAAGAAGAAGGAAACCCAAATAGCTAATAAACATATGAAGAAATACTCAATTCCATCCAACAATCAGCAGAGACATGTAAATTAAGGCAATTTGCCTATTTGGTTGGCAAAAATGGGAACATTGCTAAATACCAAGTGCTGGTGATGATACTGGCATACAGAAGCCTCTTGCACTGCTGGCGTGAGAGAGTACTGGTTATGATATACGAGATTATTGTTCTAATATATTCACTGCCTCTCTGCTAACTTCCATAAGAGGAGTAGACTTCTTCTCCCCATTGGACGTGGCCATGTGACTCAATGTGGTCTCATGGTAGACTTCCCTGCGCACATCTCTGCCCCTTGCCTTTAAACCTGACCAGCCATGTGACTTGTTATGACCAATAGTCTGTTAGCAGAAGTGACTTGAGCAGATGCTTGAAATGTGGTTGTTTGGTCAGGCTTAATCCCTTGTGCTTCTGCCACTGAGGAGAACATGCCCTAGCAAAGTGCACCAGTACAAGGAGGACGAGACACAAGGGAGCAAACCTGACCCAGCTGAACTTTCAGATGATGCACAGATGGATCACTGATAATACATTATTGTGCTTTAAGACATTTAGTTCCAGGGCAATTTGTTCCACAGCATTATTTTGGCAATAACAGACTGATACACTGATATACCATTCAGTCAGTACTCAGTGGATATAAATAATAGATACATTATGTAACAGAAACTTACATAGAAACACAGCCTTCTCTGATTTTCCTTGTTGGCAGAAGATGCCAAAAATTCCAGACACTTGCTTTCACAGTCTCTGTTAAAATATATATAAAATGCTAGTCAATGGGACCAAAGCAGACATCTGCTAAATAAAAATTTTTCTCTATAATAAAAAAAGTTGCATGGGAAGCTATAACCCTCTCCTGCACCAGCTGTGATCATGTGATATCCAGAGCTGCTACAACTGCCTTGTGACCAGTGGGGAAAATAACACCAACTTCTAGAGAATGGCAGAGCAGAAAGATGGAACATGCATGAGTCTTTGATTATACCGCTGGGCTGCTAGTGCTTCCTCTAGAACTCTTGCTGTAGAAACAATTTAGTTTCTTACTATTTAAGCCAATTTAAGTAGGAATGCTGAAAGCATTCTTGATTATCAATGGTCCATGAATGTCAACTAATTATCCTATTAACTCCAACTCCTACATATAAACAGGAACATCCACAGAAGGACAGATGTGATGATGTCCACCACTATATCGTCTCGTGGTAGCAAGTGCGTGGAGTCTGCCTAAGTGTCCACCACTTGGAACACAGGTGAGTAAAGTGCCTGTGATGAAATACGAGGTAATAATCAGAAACACCGAACTACATTTACACAAGAAATTTGAATAGATCTCAAAAGCATAGCATAAAGTAAAAAAAAAAATAAAAAATGGAATGAGGTATTATAATAAAATGCCATTTATGTAAGTAAAGAACACAACTCATAAAACATTATACATTTTCTAACAATTTGCATATATTCAAGAAAAATATTTAAAACATTACATTTATGCTTAAATGGGAAAAAAGAATGTGAATGGGATTGGGGAATGAAGAAGGAAAATGTTAATAATTAATTAAAAATCTAATTATTTGTATTATAATAGTTATTGCTTCATAAGAAATTACCGCCAAATGTAGTAGCCTTAAAACAAGAGCGTTTATTATCTCAAAGTTTGCATGGGTTAGGAATCGAGGCACGGCTCAGCTGGGTGCATCTGACTCATGGTCTCTCACAGGACTCCAACCAACACCGGCTGTGGTCCCATCTGAAGGCTTATCCAGAGAAGGATCCACTTTCAGGCTCACTCACAGGGTTATTAGCAGCATTTAGTTCCTTGAGGGCCTCAGTTCTTCACTGGCTGGTGGCTCTTTGCCAGCGGGGTCCCTTTATGGGGCAGCCCAAGGCACCACAGCTGGACTCCTCAGAGCAAGCGAGCGAGCACCCGGGAAGGAGAGAGAGTGCAAGTCGGAAGCCATATTCCATTTATTAGCAGCAAATTGCTAGATCCAGCCACACTCAAGGGGAGAGGACTACAAAGGGGCGTGAGAACCAGGAGGTGAGGATTGCTGGGGCCCATCTTAGAAGTTCCCCACCACAGCCCCAGTGCCAGCGCCAGTGATGATCACTTACCATGAACTGAGGAGCATGATCAGTTCAACTTGTGTACCTGAGGTCCAATCAGATGGCAGAAAGACCCAATATGGCTTTGACTTTTAGATAGTTGTGGGCTGAGTGCTAGCTAATTGACATAAAATAATGCTTGATAGACTAGCAGTTATTTGGGACAAAATGCTGACTTTAGGTATGTAACTATTAAGAAACACAGAAAAAAATCAGAGTTTTGTTATTTAAGATCAAAGATCAAGAGACAGAAAGAAAAGTAATGATTATTCATATTGTTTCTATTGAAAATGGCAGCTCAAATCCAGATTTAATGTAAAAAAATATTATTCTCTATGTGCTAAATATTATTTTAAAATATTAAAAAATATTATTCTATGTTTTGATGTAGATTCATGTAATTTTGTAACAAGAGAAAACTTTTAATATTCTTTTGTTTAATAGGTGGAGAACCAGAGGCCAGATGGCCGCTGACTTACCGTGGTTCATAGCAGGCACCTCTCCATTGGGTCAAACAACTTTTTGCCAGGCAGACTTACCTGCCAGAGTGGAAATGTGATCTTTACAGCCTCCAAAGAGCCTCTGGTCTGATTCTAAATGGACTAGACTTGGCACGATCTTCATTCTTTCCTAGGACATTCACACCAAAGAGTTAATTGCATTAAATCGCTCTGCATTTAACTTCTGTCTTTGCTAACAAGCAAAATTTCAACAACTGTCTCCATTTTCTGTCTAGGACCAGAGAAAGGCTTCTTTTATTTTGTTTCAACACTATTTCTCTCATTCTTTTCATGCTCCTCATCACAGGGTAAGTCCATGAAAAATTAACACCCTGTTCAGCAGGGAAGCTAGCTCCTTTTAAAACAGTGTTCTGGCAAACCCAACACTAGGACATGCATCTCCAAGCAGATCTGCCACAGAAAGGTACAGTGTGTTACAGAAACTTCTCCCTAGAGAGTGTTGGCCTCAAGGTCTGTGGCAATTAGACATATTTCATATTTCCTCTACCAATACCAATTTAGTTCTTTCATATGATAGCACATTTTGGATCTACAAATTTGCAAAGTCCAGGTAAGCCACCATAAAGACCTAGGAGCCATTATACTCTCTTGGACTCCATGGCCAATGAGGGAAAGCTGATGTCTCGAAGTCCAAATTCTACCAGCAAAATGACATTTGCAGTTGCTGCATAAAACAACTGAGTTTTGTAGGTTAGACATTTTGTGCATAACAAAGAGTTTAAAATATGAGTGTCAATTAGAAAAATATGCAGTGAAACAAGGGGGAAAATGTACTTGTGATACAAAAGTTCATCAGTGTCATGAAAATTGTAGCCAAAGAACATGGTTGGTGTAGCATTTAATGAAAGTAAAATTGTGTCTTTTCCTAAAGCTAAAAATGAAATGGTTTTAGTTCATATATCAGTTTATTTTTATTTGCAGTTACAAACAACCATTTGGATTAAAATTTTTCACTGAAAAACTAGAGCTTTCAAATTATGTCATCTTAGGAAAGAATGCCTCTGAGTATAATACGTAAGAGTAACCCAACAGGACTTCACTTAGTGAGTTCAATCCTATGGCAGAACAAGATCATACCTTTCCACTACTGTGTCAGCCAATTCTCTTCCCTCTCCCATTCTAGAGATTTTGTTTAAGCTCCCTCCAGATTCATACTTGTTAGGCATCACTTCATAAAATCACAAAACTACCAGGTGACTCAACTCAATTGCTTTTTTAGTTTTTTACATTAAAGTTCTCTCTCTGTCAGGCAGGCTGGAGTTCAGGGACAAGATCTGATCATAGCTCACCATAGCCTCAAACTCCTGGGCTCAAGCAATCCTCCCTCCTCAGCCTGTGGAGTAGGTAAGAGAGACAGGATCTCTCTTTGTTGCCTAGTCTGGTCTAGAGCTCATGGCCTCAAGCGATCCTCCTGCCTCAGACTCCCAAAGTGCTGGGATTACAGGAGTGAGCCACTGTACCCAGCCTGCAACTTAAAGATAGAAGAGGACATGATCATAGAGATGAACACTGGTTGAATGACAATAGGGAGTCCTGTCCAAGTGAAGTTGTTTTCCAACGCCCCATGTCTTCTCTCCCCTCCATACCAGACGCCACTGTCTCTTCCGTTTGTGCTCCATCTCTGCTTCCACAGGCTAGATGGCTCTAAAAATCTTAGTCCTCAGAACCAGACTAGGTGCCTAGTTCAATAAATATTACAGCTTTCACTCTGCTCATAATTCGCACCTTCCCACCAGCCCCCTCTAAGTCTGATAGTCTGTGTAGCCCGTTTCCCAGCTCCAGCAATAACCCTCAAATTTAATAGTTCTCGATTCAGACAGGCTCGCTCATTCTCTAAAGCCACTTCAAAGGTCACAATAGTCCCCCTGCCTTAGAGGGAATAGAACAAGATACATGGAATGCATGAGTCAGCTTCACACATACGCATACAATGTTTACTTTCTCTTGAAATATTTCACCAGTCCACCACCTTCTTCCTTAAGTTTTACAGGTAATAAAGTGAGTGAGAACAGGACATTAATTTCCATGGGGTGTATACATTGTGAAAGGCTTTCACACAATAGTGGTAATAATATCTGTCTGATAAACCAGGAGGGCGATCAGAGAAACATGGAAAAGTTCTCTCTTTCCCTTGTCGTTCATTGGCTGAGCTAAATCTCCCAGAATCAGATCCCACCACCTCCATCCCTCTTGTATGTGCGTCAGTCATTCTACATAGAAAAAAAAGCATTAACCATCAGCTCTACAGGACACAGAGTAGAAAATAACTAATACAAGCCAGCGCTACACTAATGGAGGTGTAGAATCCAGAGCCCAAACAGTAATAGTTCCACTGTGTGGTCTTAGAACAACATTAAACAGGTATCAGAGAAAAAGACATTTAAAACACAATTTAAAGACATATTCCTATTTGTACTCCCATAGTATGCTGAAATAAAAAAATTAAAAATAAAAAAATAATAAAATAAAATAATAAATAAATAAATAAAGACATACTCCTTTAGTCAAAAACTACTCTGGCCTAAATCCCCTCTAAATCACTGCAAGATTCAATAGAAACTCAAAGAGAACTGCACACTAATGGATTCTCAAAAGAAAAACACATTACAATTGAACCGTCTTATTCCTTGGCACACAGAACAGCTGGGCTGACCACATGGATTATTACGGTGGATTCTGGCGCCATATTTTAAGAGGGACAATGACAAAGTGGAACACATTCAGAATAGGGCAAGCTATTCTGGAAACTATTTCCCATGATAAATGGTTGAAAGAACTGGTGATCTATGTTCACCAGCGAGGCAAACGAGAGAGCTGCCTGCAGTAACAGGAGTGGCCAGCAAGCCGGAGTAGCATTACGGAAGAGGGATTTGGAACATTAATCAAGTCAAGAGCCCTAATCGAATAAATGCAAATTAAAACAACAGTGAAATACTGTTTCCACATTCCTGCATCTCAGCAAATTGGGACATACACACACATATATGTTTTTCAACGGAAATGCCTACTGTTTCACTGCTAGGAGGGGTGGGAAAGGCTTTTCTGGTAGTCAATTGGGAAGTAAAAATCAAAAGCCTTGAAATTGTACATTTTCACTAAATGTTTTCATAGTTAAGAATTTATTTTAAGAATATAAAGACTTTGGCTAATGAATGTTTATCAGAACATTGATTATTATGTTTACAAAACCATGGGGGCAATAACTAAATACCTGATAAAATTTCTGGATTTTCTCCACCAGTAATTGCAGAGTGCTTACAAGGTACCAGTCTCTGCTTGAATATTTTCCTCATATTTTCCTTCTGTAGTCCCTCAACAGCCCCATGTGGGGGACATAATTATCCCCATTGTACAGGTAGGGACATTGAAGTGCAAAGATGTCACATTGCTCACAGCCTCATAGACAATAAAATATGGTGGAGCTGAAAGTCCAACACGGGCATGCGACCCAGACCCCACACTCAAAACCACAGTAGGTTTAAGAAGTTACGGAGTGACAAAATATGAAATACCATTTTTTAAATTAAATGAAAGGAATATGATGAACTCACTGGTATTAGTTAGCAAAATCGACTTCAACCCCCTTTTTAAAAAAGCTAAGGCCACAATTGCCATTCAGTCTTCTGCTCCCTCTGCTGTTCTCCGGCTTTCCCAACCTCACCCCGGCCCTCTCAGCTCCTCGAGGTGGAATCCTCCCAGACCAGAGAGTCGTCCTCGTGAGCAGCTGAGAACTGGCTTAGAGTCTCTGGCCAATTTTTACTCTTCTCTTTCAACTGCTATTATTACACACAGGTCAATGGTTGGAAGTTACTAGGAAGCATATTTTTATTTTTACATCCCTCAGAAAAAAGCATTTTCAGGCAAATTAAAAAATAAAAAGTTAATCATATTTTTTCTTTGTCTTTTAGAATAATTAGGAAAAAATTAGATGGTAGATGTCATTACTAATAGGAACTTTCAAAACGTAGGTAAATCTCCAGAACCTTTTCAAATGAAGTCAAGTTTTTGTCTCTTTCCTTCTTCATGCTGGATAGTTCATTGTCATCCTGTAGAGAGAAACAAACAAACAAAACAGCTCCTGGATAACAAAAATGTAAAAACAATTGTTCTTCTGCATTGGAAAATATCTTATTTTAACTTTTGACTTACTCGTGGATGTAAGCGAGTGTTTTAAACTCATGTTCTGTTTCTCCACAAAGTCCTATTAAAAGCTAGATAAAAATATAAATGACCAGATGAAGAGGGTTTTTTAATCTCTTTATAGAAACAACAATCAGAAGTAGAAAAATGCATAGGTGGAATTGCCTCGAATAATGCAAAGAAGTTTGTCATAGCAACGCAAGTATTACATGAAGATGTAGTGGAACACTCAGAATTGCTCCAAAATCGACAAGCTTGATGCACACAGAGCCAGTGAGAGCTGGTGAGAGCTGGGGCTCAGCCTGATCCTTTAACTCCTTTGGCTTGAAGGTCAGTGCCCAGATTCGCAGACAGTCTGGTGCCCTACCAACCAAGGACGCGGCTTCTCATGTGCTCGGGGCTAGCCCTGACTGCCAGCCCATTGCTACTGAATTAGATGGAAACACAGACCATGTCATTGTCCTCTGCAGGCTGCTTCTGTTCTGTACCAAATCAATCCAGACATGGGGTTTTCCCTCATTTTCACAAAAACAAATAAACCTCAGAAAACAAGCAAATAAGGAAAACTTAGGTCCACACCAATACTCCGTCTGACCCACTTCACTGCGGGCTGGCGAAGATCAAAGAAATTTACATCAGAGCAAGGCAAACTGAACACAGGATAACCTGGTTCCAACGCCACTTTTCAGAGTCTCCCGCCGTGAACTGTTCGCTGTTACACCAATGCCCGTGGAGGTTCTGCCCCTCAGTGTCTGCTCCCTTCCCTTGCCTTCTCTTTCCCTCCTCTCAATTCTTAAATCCTGTTGGTTTCTAGTGCAGGACATTCAGCTCTTTCTTTCCTTTTCTCCTGCTAACCCCATGTGAGTTGTGTTATTTTTAAAAACAAAGCCAGTTCCTTGTAATAGAAATGCTAATGGTGTTATCAAGAAGGTTTTTTTCATTGTGTCATAATAGAATCATAGAAGTCATTTAGCACTCTGATCTTAACAAGTGAGAAATCTCCAAAAAAAAAAAAATGGAGATAGTGATCTCAGGTCTCATAGTCATGGCAGAGCTATGAAAACCCTGCTTTTCTGACTCTGTCTCATGTTTTCTTTAACTAAATACAAATACTAAAAAAGCTTAATATTTATTAATAATAACCACTGGACAAAGTGTTGATTTTATATATTTGTTTATTACATTGTATGGAAGTAACAAATCTATTTAATAAACAACTAATCCCAGGAACTTTTGATCATTAAATGTTATCGAGCACTCAACTGCTCCAGGTTGATGAGATGCCTTTGTCTGACATATAGATCCTTTGTATCATGACCCCAAACTACCTTTCCTAACTTACAGCTATAAATACCATCTATAAAGTGATGAGTCTCTAAATTTATGTATCTCCACTCCCGACCTCAGCCCCATACTTGTGCATCTAAATGGCTTCTTTACCAAGCCAGCGGGCTGACGAATAGGCAAGACAGAATTCTTGAATCCCTTCTCAGCTGCTCCTTAAATAGTTTCTTCCTCAGAGTCTCCATTTCAGTAAATAGTATCACAGCTGCCCAGTTGCTTGGGCCAAAAATCCTCAGAATTATCTTTGATTTAGCTCATTCAATTATAATTTATGCCTACTCTATCAGCTCCTCTTCCAAAATATATTCTGAATTCATCCCTTTCCATCTCCACCCCAACCACCACCCTTGTCCAAGCTCCATGAGCGCATGACTAGACTGCTATAATCGTCTCCTTTCTAAGCTATTATAGCTTCCCTCCTCCATTTCTGCCTCCTACAGTCTATTATCCTAAAAGCAGCCAAAGTGATTTTTAAAAATGTAAAAATACATAATACTCTCTTACTCAAAACCCTTCAATGTCTTTCTAAGACACACAAGCACGACCACCAAGCAGCTACCTGGAGCCTTTGGGGGTCTGTATGATCTGGCCCTTTCTATTTCTCTGTGATTAAATATATCATCCTCTTCTTTTATGGTTTTTATTGTGCCTCTTTTTTAAGAAATCTTTTCTATTGCAAGAACATAAGGACACTCTTCTAATTAGTTTTTCTAAAGGTCTGTAATCCATCTGGAATTGATTTTGGTGTATAATGCTATGAAGGGATCCGATTTCATTTTTTCCTCATAAATAATCGATTACCTCCACATCATTTATTGGATAGTACATTCTTTCTTCACTGGGAAAATCACATTTCTATGAATGGGGTCCCTTTCTGGCTCTCAATTCTATTTCCTGGGTCTGTGTTTGTGTAGATCTGAGACCATACTGCGTTACAATAATCATTAGAGAGTTGTCCTACACCTGATGTCTGACACGGCAAGCTCCCTACCTACAGTTTTTGCTTCTGCAGAAATATCTCAGTTATTGTTGGATCTTTGTTCTTCCACATACATTTTAGAATTAGCATTGGTCATAAATTAGCATTTATTCAAATCATAGTATTGCAATGAATTTATGAATTATATTGGTAGTAATGTTTACTATGAATACATGTTCAGCTGTATCAAAGGCTTTGCATCTGTTGAGATAATCAATGTTTTTCTGCTCTAATCTGGTAACTGACAAATTATAATAAAATAATTTTCTATTATGACACTTATTTTGCATACCAGTATAACCTAATGTGATCATGTTTTTCATACATTACTGGATTCAATTTACCAATATTTGCTTTAGGATGCACCAATGTTTTTAAGTGAACTCATACTATCTTTGTCTGGTTTTGAATATTAGACTCATAAAACAAACCCCTCTTTTACTACTTTTAGGAAGAATTTCTATAATATTGTAAGTATCTCTTTCTTGAAAGATTAGTAAAACTCACATATAAAGCCATCTGGGCCAGGTTTTCTTTATGGGAAGATTTTTAGTAACTATTAAATAATTTTATCTTTTATTAATCATTAGTGGATTGTTTATGCTATCAGTTTTTCCTCATTTTAGTTTTAGTTAGGTATTTCAAGAAATTTGTCCTTTTATCAAAATAATCTGATTACTGGCATATAATTTTTCATAGAATTTTCTTTCGTTATGCCTTCTGTACCAATGATCATACCCCCTTTTTATTCCTACTTACTTCTGCCATCTCTCATTTTTATAGAATAACTTCACTAAAGTTTTGTTTATATTAGTGTTTTTCAAAAAACTAACATTGTTGGATCTTTCTGGTTTATTTTGATATACTATTTTATTCATATCACCTCTTTTCTTTGTTTTTATTTTTTCATTCCTGCTACTTCCTTGGGCTTATTCTGTTTTCTTTTTTTCCCTAATTTAATTTGGCTCTATAATTCACTAATTTTTAATCTTTGTTCTTTGCTCATATAATTAGTTAGATTTTCCTCAAATTACTTCTTTAGCTTCGTCTCATGTTTTGGTAATTAGTATTTTTGTTATAATTTTATGTTATATCTCTCTGGCACTATTTGAAGTTTTTCTAGACTTGCTTTAAGGACTAATGCATGTCAGTTTTTGCAAATGCTACATGTGCTCTTGAGAAAGTGACATGTTCTCCAGTTATTAGAGTTATTAGGTACAGAGGTCAATATATACCCAGTAAGTCAAATTGTTAACTATGTATTCAAATCTTTTCTATCCTTCATGTCTCACAAAAGTCAAACACAAGTCAGGTATTTTAATGGAAGATTTGTCCATTTCTTCTTGACCTGTGGAATGTTGCTTTCTAACTTGGATATAGAAATGTTATTTCTAATGGATATTTCTGTATCCATTCTATTAGGTATGTTTAGAATTGCTATGTACTACTGGTGAATTGACTGTTTCACATTTCATAGTTACCCTCTATATCTTTAAGAAGATATCATTTTGTCTTTTGTTTGATATCAATACAGTCACCTTAAAAAAGTACAGACATCTTGGGTTTGTTTGGGGCTTTGTTTGTTTTATTTTGTTTGCCTGGTTTATCCTTTTACTTTTAATCTTTCTTGTCCTTAATTTTTAGGTTTGCTGATTCTGAAGAGCAAATAGCTAGATTTTGTTCTTTTATCCAATCTGATTAAGCTCTGCCTTTCAATTGATAAGTTTAGTCCTTTTATATTCATTGTGATTACTGAATTATTTGGATTTATTCCAACAATTTCATCCATATTACTTTGTGTTTTCTAGTTATCTCAAATTTTCCATGCTGCTTTTTTTCCTCCTTTCATGCTTTTGGATTAAGCTTTTTTAAACTTAATTTTTCCCTTCTGCTAATTTGAAAATTGTGAATTCAAGTGATCACCCTTGAAATTTTACCATATAAACATAGCATCAAGTATTAACCAAATCTCTGCCTTCCTTCTTAGAAATACAAAAACTTTAACTAATCACCTCCCTCCCAACTTACATGCTACTATCCAGTATTTTATTTTCATCTAGTTTTGAAGACCCCATGAATAAGATATTACTAATATGATTGCTTTAAACAGCTAATGGTAGTTAACTATCAACAGTTACTGGTAATCTTCTGGTATCTTTTTCCTTCTTTCTGAATTAGATCCTTCAGAAGTTCATTTACTGCACAACTCTTGAAGGTAAACTGTCTCTATTCTTGTTTGGCTGAAAAATGACATTATTGTGCCCATTTTCAGACAGTTTTATTGTAAATAGAATTTTAGATAGTTATTTACTTATGTAATTTTGAAGATTTTTATCTTATTTTTTTCTGTCCCCTGGCTTCCATTGTTGTGGGTGAGAATTCCAGCATTAATCATTTTCTTTCTTTTGTAGATGTCCTCTTTTCCTTCTGTATTCTTTTAAGATATTCTCTTTGTCTCTTGTACTACAATGTATCAGTGAAATACTACAATGGAATATATTTTACTTACTCTGTTTTTCTTTCCTCTACAGAAGAATAGCTTTTATCATTCTGGAAAATTTTTAGACCCTGTCCCTGTAAATATTCTTTCCCTCCCCTGATCTCTCTATTCTCTCACTTGAACTCTGATCACATGTTAGACTTTTTTATCTTCTATGATTATATACCTGTCCTCTATATGTCTTTCTCTCTTTGTTCCTTGTAATGCCTTCAGAAACTTTTCTCTAGATCATGAATTCTCTTTTAATCTGTATCTAATATACTGTTTAAAACATACATTGAGCTTTAATTTTAACTACATTTTTTTATTTCTAGAAGTTCTATTTGCTAATTTTCAAATCTCTCCAGTCATTGTTGATAGTTTGTTATTTTTAACTCATTTTGGTGATTCCATTTTTATTTCTTTAAGAATTTCACATTTTACATTGTGTATCTGAGAAGTCTAACGTCACTGATGATCTAAATCAGTTTACTTCTGCTAATTCTCACTAGCTATGTCTGACTTTCTTGAGTGCTTTTAATTTTTACTTTAAGTTCACATGGGGTTGAATTTAAACCATGGGAATTCAGAGGGGCTTGCAGAAAAAGGCTTTTCTCCAGAGATGATTTATGTTTGTTTCTGCAAGGTGCCTGGAGGCCCTTAGATGAACGCTTGTCATGACATTTCAGCTCATTCTCAGGTCCTACTGTCACTTTAAGCTGCAAATACAGTCACAGTTCAGAAACAAATATATCCAGCCCCTGACAATAGTCAAAGCCCTTTGATTTAATATCAAATCTCCTCTCCTCCAGCCACCTGCAGATAGAAACATGGGTATTTCCCATCTCTCTACCCTTTTCCCTCCAGCATTCCCTTCCCCCCTCTACCCACTGCAGTCAACTGCAATCCTGGACCCCTGTAGGATCAGGACCAGAAGAGGAGGGACCAAGGACACGGACACAGAGTCACACAGCAGCAGGGCTGTCTCTGTGTCATTAGTGTGCTTGGCTGTTGCTGTCTTTCACAGGCACTCCGTGAGTAATCAGAGATTCTCATGTTGGATTTTCCAACTGCAATTCATGGGACATGAGTGATGCTTTTTTTTTAAGTAAAAACTTTTTTAAAAAAAAAAAAAAAAGAGTGGTTTTAGGTTCACAGCAAAATTGAGAGGAAGGTACAGATGTAACTTTTAGTTCAGGTAGCCAAGGGGGTGGCCCATACGTGCACAGCCCCCTCCATCACAGCCCCCTCCAGAGTGGCATGTTTGTTGCAATTGATGAAACTACATCGTCGGCACATCATCACTCAAAGTCCGTAGTATGCATTAAGGTTCGCCCTTGGTGTTATACAGTCCATGGATTTTGATAAATGTGTAATGACATTATCCACCATTATAGTGTCATATAGAGTAGTTTCACTGCCCTAAACACCCTCGGTGCTCCACCTATTCATCCTTCCTTCAACCTGACCCCATGGCAACCACTCATCTCTTCCCTGTCCCCACACTTTCATCTTTTCCAAAATACTGTACAGTTAGAATCAAACAGTATGCATGAAGAAGTCTTTTCAGACTGGCTTCTTTCACCTAGTAATATGCATCTCAGTTTCCTCCATGTCTTTACTTGGCCTGATGGTTCCTTTCTTTCTAGCTGAATGATATCCCACGGTCTGGGTGTGCCACAGCCTACCACGCCCTCCAGGGGGACACCTTGTTGCTTTTGAATTTGGCAGTAGGAGTAAAGCTGCTATAAACATCCAAGTGCTGCTTTTTGTGTGGAGGCAGGTCTCACCTTGCTTGGGCAAATACCAAGGGATGTGGTTGCTGGATCTTAGGTTAAGAGCATGTGGTCTTGCAAGAAACTGCCCAACTGTCTTCCAAAGTGGGTGATGGCCTTTTTGTCCCAAATGAACTGGCTGCTTCCCTCAGGCTCTGGTCCACCGGCAGTGCGCCTTGCAGACTCCTACGGTGGGAGACCATTACCTCCTCCGTGCAGGCCTCCAGGCCAGCTCTCCCTCCTGCAGGGACCGCATCCGGCCCAGTGAGGAGCATCCTGGGACCGCTGTCCAGGCAGCAGCAGCGGCGGCCCCCTTTGCTGTACCTTGCCAGCCGGTGCCTCCCTCCCTTCAGATTTCTTGCCTAGTGAGTCCATATGGACTGGATACAAAACCTGGGTGGCAGGGGACTATCTCACCGCTTCCGGAAAGGCCTCCATGGCTGTGGCAGAGTTGGAGTACACGCGGGCGGTCCGTGTGCACAGCAGGAACTGAGCCCAGTGAGCCCGTGTTGCGTGTGAGGGTGCTCGCACTTTGCCCCGCTATGGCTTGGTCTTCTGGGGCTCAGCTGACAGTCCAAGGTGCTTACAGGACTCCCCTCCTCGGAGGCCTGAACTGAACGCAGTGTCCACCCAGCACCATAAGCATGCCAGCGTCTTGGCTTAGCCTCTCCGCCTCTTAGCAGCTGCTTCTGTTGGGTTTCTCGGCATCTCATTGTGCACATGCACAGCTTAGAAATCAGGAAATGGCTGGAAGAGAAATTGCACCAGGGCACAATTCTCTGTGGTTCCCTTTTCTCCTCACGGCCCATCAAGTCCTGGCAACTTTGTATCCTGAACTCCAATTTTTTTGACTGTGGCAAGCAACAGAGCTGCCACTTTCTGTTTGGGTTTCACACCCCATGGCGGGACCTGAATCAGCAAATACTCTCAGGGGACAAGAACAGCTGTAAAGAAAGGATTCACTTCAATGCCATTTCTCTTCTTTGTAGCATCTTGGCCCTTCAGTGCCAGCAACCTGAATTGCTCTTTGATGCCCAGAGACTATTTTACATTTCATTGTAGTCTGTCTCTCAGAACACTCCTCACAGCCTGACATGGAAATCCCCTTTAAGTTGCTTTTTTTGTTTCCAAAAAAATGTACCGGGGGAATAGCTTCTTGTTTAATGAAAATGTCTATCTGTTGGCTTTAAATATGAAAAATGATAAGACATAAACCAAAAATTTTTGGTTCACCAACATCTTTCCCTTAAAATTCTGTATATATTGCTCCCTATTCTTTTTGCACTTAATGTTCAGAGGAAAACGCTCTTTTCCTTGCCTTCCTTCCATTCTCCCACTCACGGCTTCCCTCGTCTGAGCTCCTACGTCCCCTGCAGTGGGTCCCACCAACCTGGCCCTTGGTACACATCTTCCCACTTTTCAGTCTACTGTTCACCTTCACTGTGCTAGTCCTGTCTCCTGGAGGCGCGCCAGCTCTTCGAGGACAAGGACGTGACCACCCCTGAGCTCCTTCTCTAGGCTGGGCTCAGGAGGGCTTTCCTCAAATGCCATTCCTGGCCCTATTCCTTGGAAGTCCCAGGCCCCAGTTTGCTAGGGGAATCAAACAAGGCCACAAAGGGACAAAGAAGCGCACTGGGGAGAGAAACCCCAGTCCCCCTCCCAGCTCAGTAATTAGCTCGCCGGGAAGGGGCTGCCCAGGCACAGTCGGGTCTTAATGGCTCTGCCCGCAAAGCTGCCTTCGGATGGACAGCCCAGTGACTCGCAATGAAAAATTCATCAGCCTCTACTTGGCGGTGCAGATGCGCACAGAGCAGATGACCTCGGCAGGAGCAAGCCTGCATTAAAGCGGAGGGGAGGCCGGCACGGCGCCCGGGGAGAGCTGCGCTGCCCAGGCCCCAGGCTGGGCGCACGGGGCCCGGGCTGCTGGAGCCACGATCGAGGCCACAAGGCCCCGGGGCACCAGCAGTGTGCTCGGCCTGTCAGCACGCGCTCCTGGGAGCCAGCAGGCCCGGCTGGCACAGGCCGCGCCTCCAATCCTGCGGGGCGAACCTGCCCAGGAGCCCACGCAGCGCCCCAGACGCGCGGGGGCTTGGCCTGGCTCAAAGCCACTTGTCTCGAAAATATCAACTGGAACCGCACAGCGGGCTCCAGGAACCCTCGAGCACGTAAATAAGCAGCCTTTGGGCGACCAGGCCTCCTCACCAGGACCTGCTCCTTTGCCACCGGTTCCCGCAGCCACTGCGCAACCCGGGCGCACCGCCCCTGGGGACTCCGGGCTGGCCAAAGCCGGCGAGTGCCGCAGCCCGGAGCTGGGGTGGTGAGGGAGGGTGCAGGGCCAGAGCTGAGAGATGCAACAGAGCTGCGGGCTTCTGGCGGCCTCTGCAGCCGCTGCCATCTGAGCACTGCGCCGACAGACGCTGCGTGGGCCCCGGCGCTCACCGCCCCCGCGGGCGCTGCCGCAGGCCCGCCGGGCTGCGGGAAGCTGCGGGAAGTCCGCGCCCGGGCTGCGGAGGAGCGCCCGCCCCGCTGGCTCCCAGTTCTCTGCATTCTGAAGTCACTTTCTTGAAATGCAACTTTAAATGGCCACCGATGACTTGCCTACGAGCCACGCAGATGCTATGCTCTGACCTCCTTGGGATGCGCAGCATCTTTCTGCTGTTTTGCTTTTAAATCAAATTAAGGAGTTTGGGCAAGTTTCAGATTCAGGTCAGGCCTCCCCAGGACCTCCAGCTGGGAATGTGCTAGATCTTGGCCAACAGCGCCATCTGGTGGTTGGAATCCGCTTGCGCATGCCAGTGCGGGCAGACCGCACGGAGTGACGTAATGGTCCTCACTTGCGCCTGGGGTGGGCTCCGCAGTGGGTCTGGTGTTGCCTGGTGTTTTGTTCCCCAGCTTTTCGTGTGAGTCATCGGGCAAGGGGGTCTCTTCATAGGACCAATGCTAGATGTTGTGACAGAAATTACCCTCTTTGCAATCTATTCTAGAGCTACTGAATTTGAAGCTAATGGAACATAGGAGATCAAAATCCAACCTCTTTGATTCACGGCCACAAAGCGCTAGTTACCTGACCTTCCCTATCCCAGTAAGGCAGGACGTGAATCCATGTCCCCTGTTTCCGGCTGTGCAAGTGCTTTGCATTCCTATGCTCTCTTGGCCCAGCCAGCTCGTGCTGTCCCTGAGAACTGGACAACACATTCCACACTGCCTGAAAAGCTTTGAGGACAGTCCCGAAGGCCAGCTCAGTCCCGCAGGCCCCAGAGGACTTCCTTTTATTCCCTTCCTACCCAAGCCTGCGCTGGCCCTCCCCTCAGGGCTCTCTGGTATCTTCTAATCCCTCAGCTGTCTCCCTACTCTCTGTCCCTTACCTTGACCCCGGCCAGCTTCCCGAGGTTACTCTTTCATCTTGTGCCCCATCCAGCCAAGACTAACTAGCCAGACAAGGTCACCAAACTCTGCTGCAAATTTAGGCTGTTGGACTTAAGGTGAGCCCTCACAGCAGCTCAGTGTTTTCAGCATTTGTTGATCCCTGCATTGCAGATATTCCAGATGTTTCCTTCTGATTTTTAGCTCCTTCCCTTTCAGTAGCTTACAATTTGGGAAACAACTTCTGCTTTCCGGAGATGAAGTTTGCCCCATGTGAGCTTCCTCAATGTTGCCTCTTTGCCCTTAAAATGTTCCTATTGTATCCTAATTTTCATTCTCTCTTACTTCAAGGGGGAAAAAGTCCTTTGTCTTTTCCAAACCAAATGCATCTACTTTTACCTCTACCATAAAATATTGAGCCCAAAAAATGCAGGAAAAAAAAACCTAGAAGAGAAAATACAAGAAGCAAAAGGAAACTTCAAGAAACTATCATTTATATTCTCAGACAAATTAATAAAAATATTCCATACTTGAACAAAAAAGATGCCACAAGGAAAAGAATATTCAGAGGATGGAAAGGCCTCTTGGAGATTAAAAAAATATATGATAGCAACAATGAAAGATTCAAAAGGAGAGTTAGAATAAAAATTTAAGAAAGCCTCCCAGAAAGTAGAACAAAAAGGCAAAGCAATTTTTAAAGAAAGAATTAAAGAAAGACCTATAAGATCACTCCAAGGGGCAAAATCAGCTATGTAATTTGAGGAATTCAGTGCAAAATGGTAGTGTGAGGTCCTCCATTTAAAGGTCTTGAAGAGCCAGGGCTGTGGCTCACACCTGTAATCCCAGCACTTTGGGAAGCCTAGGCCGGAGGATCATTTGAGACCAGGAGTTCCGGTGCAGCCTGGGCAACACAGCAATAAAAAATCCTGGATAGACCACAAAAAATTTAAAAATTATCTGGGTGTGGTGGTGCACACTTGTAGTTCCAGCTACTTGGAAGGCTGAGGCAGGAGGATCGCTCCAGCCTAGGAGTTCGAGGCTGATGGGATTGTGCCACTGCACTCCAGCCTGGGCAACAGAGTGAGACCCTGTTTCAAAAAAACAAACAAACAAACAAAAACCAAAAAACAGAGTCTGAAGAATTCCAAGGCAGTGACAGTAGAACATCAAACCAAGCAGGGGCTGGAGCAGTGGACACAGCCCTTTGGTCCCTCCCTCAGGCCTCAAGGTCCAGGAATCTCAGCAAGCCATGCCATGAGGAATCCTTCTCATCAGAGCTTAGAACCACAGATCACTGCCTTGTAGATTGTTTTAAAGTGTGTGGAAGGCAAGGGTGCCCTATCAGCCCTAAGGGCTTAATACTGTGTGGTCCATATGTGGCTCCTGACATTCAAATGTGGCTAGTCATTAATCATTGCGTTGTACTGATTGCATGTTGAAGTGATAGTGTTTTGGACTTATTGGGTTAAATTAATTTTTGCCTGTTTCTTTTTACTTTTTAAAAATGCAACCACTAAAGCCTTTTTTAAAATGTGGCTCCTGTTATATTTCTATTGGACAGTGCTGGTCTAAAGAGATCTATTACAGAGCCTGTCACTAACCTAGTTATTTCCGTGTTTTATTTCTTGTTCTCTTATTACAAGGTTTCAGGACAGCAGGCCTGGCCCTGGCTCTATCCTTCTGTTTCCAAAGAAGAAAACAGACACCACTCTAGGTACTTCAAAGTAAAGGAGATTTAATATAGGGAATTGGATCACCAAATTGTTATAAAGACTGGAAAAGCAAAAAGGGGAAGGTAGTATTTCAAGAAATCCTGAGCTGAAGAAAGCTGCTAGCACCCTGCAGGAGCTGGTGCTCACATGAGCCCACCCCGCTCTAACTCTGCAGTGCTGTCCAGCAGCTCCTAAAGTTCATAGTCAATCGCTGCCTACACCTGGGCAGGAGCCTGTAGCTGCTGCTGTTGGTATGTTGTTAGCAGTATCGCAAGAGCCAACAGTCATCTTCTATCACTGAACTGGAGTCACTGACACTTGCTAAGAGAAGGCCTGCCAACAACTTAATGGCTTCTATCTTTTTGCACTTTCTAATTGCTGTGAATGCCTCCAATTGGCAGACCTAAGCAGAACTCAGCTGGAGGGAGTCCACAAAATGTATTACGGTTTGCAATCTTCCAGCCCTGATGGTGAAAAGGAGAGTATAGTAGGGTGAGGCACAAAAACCTGCTTCTATAGAATCTCTCCTAGTATATAAAATGGGTTGTTGAATGCAGTTGAATGTACTGCGAGGAAAATGTCTGGCAGAATGGGAATGAGTTATTGTTAGTGGCACAGAAAACTAGGAGAGAGATAAAAAATAAAAAGTAAGTCAATTATAAACTCCAGGAAAAATAAAAAGTTGTACAGTAAAAGAAATATAGTCATAGTATACTACTTGGTTCAGCTGTGAACAATGTTTCTGTGATCATAATATTATTAATTCACCAAAAATTATATATATTTTATTGGGATGATGAAGCAAGCAGGAGAGTGCAATTGACATAGGTGAATTCGAGATCTCTTTGTTTCTCATAGTAGGAATTTAATATATAAATTCAAACCTCAATAAGGAGGAAATCAAGAAATAGTGGTATGAGTGGTCATTTATATGCTTGAAGGTGTATCCTCAAGAAAATAGATGAATAGTTAAAATAGGGAGTGGGAATCTGGAAGGGGTGGGACACAGGGCACTGCGACTTGGGGATATAAACCCTAGGGAGTTATAGAATTTGTTTTAATGATGTGCATATATTCCTGTACGTCAAATTCAATATATATAAATTTATACACAATAAAACTTTTATATACCCATTCCTATATATAAAACTTAATAAGGAATTTTTAACTTCATAAATAAGGAAACCTTTGTCCCCCAAAAACCCTTTACTTCTCATAGATCGTTTATTATATACACAAATTTATGGTAATGACGAAAACAAAATGCCATTACTGTCAGAGTAAAGCAATGCTTGACAGCTCTGAGTGGTATGATTTATTTATGGAGAGAAAAATCGAGCAAGAAATACTTCTGGTTATTCTTAGCCATATTCTTTACCACAAATTCATATACATCCAGTTATTCTGCGGACGAGCAAATGTGGTTAAAACACCGTTTTGAAAGGATATGTAGAGAATGTTGTTTCAGTCTATCAGCCATGCTGAGATTGTTAATTAGGTAACTGAAATCTATCCCAACTCTTTGAAGCTAAATTGTATCTGGACAGAGATACCTCCTGCTCACCAAATACCTACCCTCTCGTGGTTAAGTAGGGCCATGTGACTTGTCTAGGCAACAGGCTGTGAGTGGAAGCGATTTATTTCCCTCCTGACCCAAAGCATCTAGGAGACACTGATCGGGGAAAGAGAAAGATTGTACAGGTAGAGGAAGAAGACCAACTAGAATTTAATGCAATAATTCAACTATGAAATGATGAATCGGGGTGGTGCTTTGGGGTTGGAAGGGAATGAGGGAGAACAGAAGAAAACCTGAAGAGGATTTGAAGATGGGTTAGACGCGGGGTTGAAGCAGAGAGAGGCGATGTGACTGACCCCGCGTTCCCAAACTTGGGGAAAATCGACAGGTGTCCACTTTGGGGTAAGTGAGGAGCACTCAAATTGAACACTAGCAGTTCTCCGAAATCCCAAGGGGAAGAACAAATTAGAGCAGAAGAAAAGAGAAAGAGCAGGTGGAGAGGAAAGTGACCTTAACCCATTAGCTTTTTGAGGCTAACAGATTAGCCTTCATGCGCCTGGTACAGGGACTAGCACCTGGAACCAGCTAAGAATAGCTGTCGAGTGAGATAAGGGGTTAGTTCACAATGATTTAGCTTTCCTGGACCCCAGAGATTCCAGCGTGGTCTGAAACCTCTCGCCACGCACTGCAGAGACTGAGGTCCGCGTTCCAGAACCACCCAAGGATTTCTCAGGAGAAAGCTAACCCTAAGTGGGGAAGGAGTGCGGCTGAAGAGTACCGAGCACGTGATAAAACCATGGGCATCAGAGGGAAGCCGTGATTCAGGGGAGATGGTTAAACTGTCTCCCACACACTTGGCTCGGCCCTGGTCCGGGTCCTGGCCGAGGGGCCGTGAGTAGACTGAACGGGAGCTGCGTCCTCACTCCCACAGCGGAGCGGCAGTGTAGACTGTGACACCCGTCTAGCTCTGGCAGCTCGCATCTCGGGCTGCCACCAGGGAGGCAGGAGAAGTTGGTGTAGCCAGCAAAGCAGGGTGGGTGCAGTGTGCTGGCCCCTTGGAAGCGCAGCGTGAGGCTGCAGCCTTGTCATGGCAGCATAGAGATTGTGCAAAGAGATTTATTCATAAGTGCACTGGAAAATGCTCCCACCACCTCCCAGAAATACCAAAGAGGCAGGAAATGTAGCAGCGAGTGGAGGTCTGGGCATCAGTAAGCTGAGGCAGGACATAGTCCGAGCCTTTGCCTGAAAGTTCATGAGGCTGTGAAGGGCAGGGCGATGCTGGTGCAAATTGCAAACATTTGGGGGTGCATTCCAGCCCAGAGCAGCCACTGCTGACCAGGAAAAGGGGAGAGGGTGCCTCAGTAACTATCCAAAGCTTCTGATCAATAAAATGTACCCTGTATGTTATGTATAAGTTTTTGCCATGATAAAAAGAAATTTTCAAGAAATCGGTAAGCACGTGACTGTACCACACAGAATCTGTTGTACAGGCTTCTGCCCCATTGCCCCAACCTGACCTGCCCTCACCTATCTGTGCAACTCACCGTGCAGCCCCTGCACCTTCTGCACCAACAGAGCCTCTGCGGTGTTCTGGGTGGGAACGTGCACATCCAGTCCTCTGGCTGGTGCGGGTCAGGAAGGCCACACAACAGATTTCTGGGAGGATGCAGGAGTCTCCGGGTGATGCTGTCCAGGGAGGCTTTCGGAAAGGGGGCAGCCTCCACTGGAATGTGCCTTTGCCTTTTGTCTCCCTCTTCTTCGTGGAGGGAATGGGGACTCCCAGGCTAAGCTGGAGTGGCTGGTCACCTTGTGGACACAAGACTATATGCCTGTAGGATGAAAGCCACATACCCAGGAAGGCCAAGCAGAGAGATAGGAGGGGCTTAGGGCCCCGGTGGTATTGTGGAGCCACTATACCAGTCCTGGGTTGTCTACCTCAAGATGCCAGGTTGTGAGAGAAAAATAATACTCCAATCAGGTTAAAGCCACCACGCTGGGTTTCTGTCACTTATAGCCAATGCAGTGGCTGCCTTTACTCAAACGACTATGCATCTGAATGGCTCTATTCTCTTCTCTCACCTTCATAATTCCTTTGTATCCCACTGCAACCCACACCTCCCTCCCCGGCCATCCTGTGGAGGAGTGGTCCCTTCTTCATCTGACTTTGCAGTGTTAACTGGACGTGACATACGAGTAGCCTTCCTACCTCCCTGGATCTCCAGTGGGAGCTCTTCCTGATGCCTGCTCTCAACTACATTGCAAGAGTCTGCTGACAGAGACCGAGGCTCACACATTTTTTTTTAACTTCCACAAAATCCGTGTTCTTGGCAAAATGTTGTTCCCACTGAGTGTTTCCCTTTAAAAATGTGATTCCAGAACACTTTTGCATTAAAGTTCATGACCTTTTTTGGTCTCGGCTGCAAACTTATAGTATACTAATAATGATTCATCCAGCATAATAACGCCAGACCACCCAGCACCCGCTGCAGCCGGCTAAAACACCAGCTCTGGGGGCTTCCTTTATTTGAGCACCCCTAAACTGTGCATGAGAAAACTTTGGGTGACTCACAGTCCCCCTTCTGACACCACCACCCTCTGTGCTTTGCCAAGTCCATCTGGCTTCCTATAGCCAAAACAGCACCCTGGATGACTGTCCCAGAATGTGCCAAAGCAGGTAGACAGAGAATGATGGAGCCTTTTTAGAGACACTTGGATGATTTTCTGAAACATAATAATAGGCATTCTTTTCTGGACAAGAATAGTTTATTTTCCCTTTGTGCTAAAGCAGGTTCCCTCTCTCCACCGCTCTGCCCTTGCCAGGGCTTCCCCACGCATCATTTCCCGCAGCAGTAAACTGCCGTATGGCCCCAGTGAATGTGTTGCTCAAGATCTTCAATATATATCATTAGACGTTCCTGTCCAAAGTTAGATGGATTGTCACAGCACAGCTGGGTGACATAGACACCTCGATTGTGCGTGCAGCAGCAGTTTCATTGATTCTAATTTCCACAATGTTGCCTGACTGTGGAAGGTTCTCCGAGTACTCCGGGGTCTGTGTGTCCGGCCAGCCAGACAAGTGCAGCCCAACTCACGAGAACCCAGGTGCCGTGGACAAACCAAGCCAGCCATATCTGCACCCTGACTCCCCTGGTTGCTCCAGCCTGCTACCTCCAAATTCTGACTCCAGCAGGACCTGCCCTGAGAAGGTCTCCAAGTTATTCCTTACCTGGCTCTCTGACAGGTGGCTCAAAGTACAGGAGAAAACGCGTGGGAAGCTGCAGGCCAGCCAGAGAGCCACTAGGGGGCTCTCTACTAACATCTGTCAGAGCCAGAGGGCTCAGTCCCCCAAGTTTTCTGACATATTCCACACAACTTATCACAGTATATTTTCTGCTTCCATAAAGATTGGGAGAGCAATAATAATGTGGCACATGTCAAATGAGAAGAAACGGTGTTTCCCCTCCCATTAGCTTTTGGAAAGAAATGGAATTTAACATCAGCCAGCAGTATCCAACTAAGAAGGGGCTGAGCCAGAGCAGGGGGACCTCCTGGCAAAACTCCTGAAGAAAGCCCCCAGAATGGCCCCCTAATCCAACACGTGCAGGACACAGGGCATTCCCTGTCCTTGAAAAAGCAGGAATCTTTTTAGAGCTATCCAAATAGAATATTTCAGTAGGGAAGGCTAGGTGTTCTTTTTTTATTATTAAAATTTTTATTGATATAATTGTAAATTCCCATGTGGTTATAAGAAACAATAAATAGATATTATTGTTTCTAATCAATAATTACTTGCTATATTTATTATTGACCGGTAACCAAGAGGTCCCATGTATATTTTCCCCAGTTTCCTCCAATATAACATTTTGCAAAACTGTAGTATAAATATAACAACCAGGATACAATCCACTGATCCTATTTAGATTTCCCTAGTTTTACATGTGTGTGTGTTTAGTTCTATACAGTTCTATCATCTGTAGATTCATGCATCCACCACCGCAGTCAAGATACTAAACATTTCCCAACACAACAAGGATCCCTCATTTTATAACCACCCCAGCTCCCACACACCCTGGAAGCCACCAGTCTCTCCTCCACTTCTAAAATCTGGTCACTCCAAAAATACTATAAAAATGGCAAAATATAGTTGTTACTTTTCAGGATTAGATTACTCAGCACAATTCCCTAAAGAGTCACCCAGGTCAAGGCAAGTCGACATATGTATCGACAATTCATTCCTTTGCGTTTGTATGCGACTCAGTTATGTGCAAACCTTAGTATTTTTAACCATTCACCTGTTAAAGTATATCTGGGATGATTCAAGATTTGACTATTAAACAAAACTGCTGTGAAAATTACTGTGATGGTTTTAGCTCTCTTGGCTAATGATGTTGAACATTTTCACTTGCTCACTTTCCAACTGTGTATTTTCCTCAGTGAAATATTTCTTCACGTCATGTGCCCATTTTCTAATTGGATTGTTTGTTTTGTGACTGTTGAGTTTTGAGAGTTCTTTATATAGTTTGTATACTAATCCTTTGTCAGATACATGGTTTGCAAATATTTTCTCCCAGTCTACAGCTTTGCTTTTCATCCTCTTCAGGTGGACTTTCAAAGAGCAAAAGTTTTTAATCTTGATCAGGTCCAATTTATTGATTTTCCTTTCATGGATTGTGCTTGTGGTAGTAAGCCTAGCAATTCTTTGTCTAGTCTTAGTCCTAAAGATTTTATCTAATTTTTTCCTCACAGTTTTATAGTTTTACATTTATCTTTAAGTCCATGACCCATTTTGAGTTGATTTTTATATTAGATGTGAGGTTTGGGTTGAAGTTTATTTATTTATTTATTT
>VSMD01018202.1:0-37128 GCA_008750895.1 Mirza zaza | reverse complement strand
TTTTTGAGACAGAGTCTCACTTTATTGCCCAGGCTAGAGTGAGTGCCGTGGCGTCAGCCTAGCTCACAGCAACCTCAAACTCCTGGGCTCAAGCGATCCTGCTGCCTCAGCCTCCCAAGTAGCTGGGACTACAGGCATGCGCCACCATGCCTGGCTAATTTTTTCTATATATATTAGTTGGCCAATTAATTTGTTTCTATTTATAGTAGAGACGGGTCTCGCTCTTGCTCAGGCTGGTCTCGAACTCCTGAGCTCAAACGATCCGCCCACCTCGGCCTCCCAGAGAGCTAGGATTACAGGCGTGAGCCACCGCGCCTGGCCTGTACTTTTAATATTTATCTTATTTCTTTTGTTACACCTATTTAAAAACCGCAAGTTGCATAAAATACATTAATTTAGAATATTACTTTTCTATTTTACACTCCATAAAACAATTTTGTGGAATCTTTTTACATGCATTTTGAACACTAATGTCACTGTCTTCACTAAAGCCATTTTTAGGTCGTCTTCACCTATGTCTAAGTTGTTTGTATTATATCACTTTTGGGAAAGCATTGGTTACTATTTAAGTGTCGGCCATTCATATTCATCTCTCCCCTTTTTGTGAAGTCGGAGTTCTGATCTGCTGGAAAGGTGAGACTTGATGAGAGCTCAAGTTTAAGGTGAGTTCCTCTTTTCTGAGGGATAATTTTGGGTGTATGCATGTGCGTACACACACACACACACATATACTCTTTGCTTGGTATTTGGGCATATACAGCATTAATGAATCCTTACAGCTGGAGGAGACCAGGAGACCAGCTGGTAGGGGATGCCAGCTTCTTTCAATATTTCAATGAGTTGAAAATGGTTTTATTATTTTTATAAAAATAATTCAGGCTTGTGGCAAAAATGTCACAAAAAATGTGAAATGGTACAAAGAATAAAGTAGTAAAAAACTCACCAGCCAAGGATCGCTACTGCGAACAATTTGGTGAACACCATTCCAAGCATCTCTTTAGGTATATATACACATGCTGTATATGTTTATATTTTATATAAATGGGATATGATACATGCTATTTTATAATGCGATGCTTTTCACTTTTATTTTGTAGGCATTTTTTTCATGTAAATATAGTTATACTTTATTTATTTATTTATTTTGAGACAGAGTCTCACTCTGTTGCCGGGACTAGAGTGCCGTGGCATCAGCCTAGCTCACAGCAACCTCAATCTCCTGGGCTCAGGCAATCCTCCTGCCTCAGACTCCCGAGTAGCTGGGACTACAGGCATGCACGACCATGCCCAGCTAATTTTTTCTATATATTTTGAGTTGGCCAATTAATTTCTTTCTATTTTTAGTAGAGATGGGGTCTCGCTCTTGCTCAGGCTGGTTTCGAACTCCTGACCTTGAGAGATCCTCCTGCCTCGGCTTCCCACAGTGCTAGGATTACAGGTGTGAGCCACTATGTCCGGCATATAGTTATACTTTAAAATCATTATTTTTTTATGGGTGCTCTTCTGTATATAGTTTAATTTACCCTTATACTCTTCAAGTGATGAGATGTGGGGCTGTTTATAGTTTTCTTTATCATAAACAATTCTTAGATAAACATCCCTGGATTCTGTGTCATAGTTACAGACTTTTCCTAAACATATCCAAGGTTATAAAGGAGTTCTCCCATGTCTTCTAATACTTTTTTTACTTTTTAAAAATTTATTTTTAAAAATTGTAGTAAAATACACATAATATAAACTTTACTATTTTAACCATTTCTAAGTATAGAGTTCAGTGGCATCGAGCACATTCACATTGTTGTATAGCCATGACTACCATGCAGACATAGAATTTTTATTTTGCCAAACTGACACTCTGTACCCATTAAACCCTAACTTCCTATTTCCCTCTCTCTGAAGTTCCTGGCAACCACCATTCCACTTTCTGTCTGTAAATCTGACTATTATAATTCCTGCGTATAAGTGGAATCTTATGATATTTGCTCTTTTGTGATTTACTTCATTTAGCCTAATGTCTCCAAGGTTCATTCACATCGTAGCAAGTATCACAATTTTTCTTCTAGTATTTAAAAAAAATCATTAACAATTTCAAGCATACAGCAAGATTGAAAAAATTTTATAGTAAACACTACTATTTCCACCCACCCAGATACTACCATTAATATTTTACAATGCTTGCTTTATCCCATATCTATTTATCTATCAATCCTTCTTTTTATCCTTTCATTTATCTTATTTTTGGTACATTTAAGATTAAATTGCAGACATCATACACTCTCCCTAAATAAACCCATATGCATACCACTAACTAGAGTTTGATATTTGCTGATTTTTTGTTTTGATGTAACATTTATATGCACCAAAATATGAAAATCTTAATGAAGGTACATTTGCTGAGTTTTGAGAGGTGCATAGACTTGTGTAACCCACACCCCTATCAAGATACAGACTGTCACCATCATCCCAGAAAGTTCCCTCATGACCTTCCCAATCAATCTCTCCCCCTTTCTCACCCCAAGATGCAATTACTATTCTGATTTTTTTCCCCACTCTGGATTACTTTTATTCTAGAATTTCCTAAATTTCTTATAAACGGAATAAATCATATAGCACAAAAACTATTGTGTAAACTTTTTATCATTCCACATGTATTTGAGATTCATCTCTGTTGATGTGTGTATCAATAATTCATTTCTTGAAATTGCTGAGTAATATTCCATGTATGACTATACGGTCATGCCCTGCATAACAATGTTTTGGTTAATGACAGATTGCATATATGATGGCGGTGGTCTTATAAGACTATAATGGAGCTGAAAAATTCCTCCTGCCTAGTGACAATGTAGCTGTCATAATGTTGTAGCACAGCACAATACATGTTTGTGGTGATGCTGGCATAAATAAACCTACTATGCTGCAGATCATATAAAAGTATAGTAGCACATACAATTATATATGGTACATAATACTTGATAATGATAATAAATGACCATCTTACTGGTTTATATATTCCCTATACTAGATACTTTAATTTTTAATTTTTATTTTTTAAGAGGTAGGGTGTTGCTCTGTTGCCCAGGATGGAATGCAGTGGTGCGATCTTAGCTCACTGTAACCTCAAACTCCTGGGAACAAATAATCCTCCTTCCTCAGCCTCCTAAGTTGCTGGGACTACAGATGTGTGCCACCATGCCCAGATAATTTTTCAAACTTTTGTTTGTAGAGATAGGGTCTCCCTGGGCTGGTCTCAAACTCCTGGACTAAACCAATCCTCCTGCCTTGGCCTCCCAAAGTACTGAGATTACAGGAATGAGCCACTACACCCATCCCACTATACTTTTATTTATATTTTTTGGAGCATACTCCTTTTACTTGTGAAAAAATGTTATCTATAAATAGCCTGAGGCAGGTCCTTCAGGATGCATTCCAGAAGAAGACATTGTTATCATAGGAGATGACAGCTCCACGTGTGTTACTGTCCTTGAAGACCTTCCAGTGGGAAAAGATGTGGAGGTGGAAGGCAGTGATGTGGATGATCCTGGCCCTGTGTAGGCCTAGGCTAATCTGTGTGTGTTTGCGTCTTGGTTTTTAGCAAAACAGTTAAAAAAGTAAAATAATAAAAATATTAAAAATAGAAAAAAGCTTATTGAAGAAGGATCTAAAGAAAAAAATATACCTGTACAATGTGTTTGTGTTTTAAGCTGTGTTATTATAAAAGAGTCAAACAGTTTAAAAAAATTAAAAAGTTTATAAAGTAAAAAAGTTACAGCAAGCCAAGGTTAATTTATTATTGAAGAAAGAAAATTAAAAAATATAAATTTAGTGTGGCCTAAGTATATAGTGTTTATAAAGTCTATAGTAGTGGACAGTAGTGTCCTAGGCCTTCACATTCACTCAACACTAACTCATTGACTCACCTAGAGCAACTTCCAGCCTGCAAACTCCATTCATGGTAAGCGCCCTATACAGATGAACTATTTTTAAATCTCTTATACCATATTTTTACTGTACATTTTTTATGCTTAGGTATGTTTATTTGTATGTGTTATATATATATATATATACACACACATATATACATACACACACACACACACCATTGCATTATAATTGCCTACAGTATTCAGTACAGTAATATGCTATACAGGTGTGTATCCTAGGAGCAATAGGCTATGATAGCCACTCTACTATATGGCCTAGGTGTGTAGTAGGCTCTACCATCTAAGTTTGTGTAAGTACACTCTATGATGTTCACACAATGACAAAATCTCCTAATGATGCATTTCTCAGAACATATCTATCATTAAGCTATTCATGACTGTGCTACAATTTATCTACTTCTAATCTTTATGATTTTATTTAATTTTCATTTGATTTGGAGTTTATCCTGGTGTAACATGTGAAGTAAAGGTTTAGCTTTATATTTTTCCTGATGGCTATCGCTTTCTCTCAACATTATTTATTAAAATGTCCATCTTTACTCCATTGATTTGAGATGCTGAGTTTATTTTATAACCCCTGCGTATACATTTGAGTCTACTTCTGGATTGTCTGTTCTGTTACATTAGTCTAAGTACCAGTCAGATTCCTGGTAGGAAACAGAATTCCATTCAAATGGTTCAAATGAAAAGACTTTAATGAAAAAGTGTAGTTAGGGTTAGGGAGCCCACAAGGGATGTTGAAGCATGCAGAGACTAGCAATGGCGTGAAACCATTACACTTAGAGGCTGAAGGAGCAAGGGAGGATAGTGCCACCAGGGCCTGTGACAGCCGGAGCCTGGAGAAGGGGCACCCGGCGGGAGTGGTGGCATGCAGGGAGCAGAGCTACTCCCTGGGAGCAGTGAGGGAGGAGTAGGGAAGAAATGCCCTCAGCTCTCTGTCCGCTCACCCTCTGAACTCCTCCTACCAGTACCTCCATGGGCTAAACTCACAGGAAACCAGAGGGCCAAGGTGGTCAGGACACAGGGCAGGGCAGAGAAGTGTGGAAAATGGTGTGTGGCTAATGGCAAGTGGAGAAAGAGCAACACAGACCACCTGCCTTGCACACCAGTACCACTCGGTTCTAATCATTGCGGCTTTAGGAAGGCTAACTCCAGCTCATCGCTCTCTTTCCTCAGGGATTTTTCTGGCTGTACCTGCCTGTTTAATTTTCCAAAAGAATATTAGAATCAATTTGTCCTGTTAACAATAAAATAGAAAAAAACCCAATTTGATATTTTTGTTTGAATTATGATAAATTTATATATTAACCTAGGAGAAAATTGACATTTTGATAATGTTGAGTTGTCCTTTCTATGAACATGTCTCTATATTTGTTCAAGGGTTTTTTTTTTTTGGTGTGTGTGTGTGCTTCAGTAATGTTTACAGTTTTCTATATATAGGTCTTATATATATATTTTTTAAAGTTTATTTCTAGGCATTTTCTATTTTATTTTATTTTTTATTTTTTTGAGACAGAGTCTCACTGTGTTGCCTGGGCTAGAGTGCCATGGCGTCAGCCTAGCTCACAGCAACCTCAAACTCCTGGGCTCAAGCAATGCTTCTGCCTCAGCCTCCTGAGTAGCTGGAACTACAGCATGTGCCACCATGCCCGGCTAATTTTTTCTATATATTTTTAGCTGTCCAAGTAATATTTTTCTATTTTTAGTAGACATGGGGTCTCGCTCTCTCTCTTGCTCAGGCTGGTCTCGAACTCCTGACCTGATCCTCCTGCCTTGGCTTCCCAGATTGTTAGGATTACAGGCATGAGCCACCATGCCTGGCCGGCATTTGCTATTTTAAATGGGATCTTTTCTTCTCTCTCTTTTTAGAGACAAACTCTCACTGTGTTACTCAGGCTAGAGTGCAGTGGTGCAATCATAGCTCACTGTAGCTTTGAACTTCTGGGCTCAAGTGATCCTCCCACCTAGGCCTCCAAAAGCACTGGGATTACAGGTGTGATCCATTGTGCCCAGCCCTTTTCTTCTCTCTTTGTAAAAAAATTTTATTTCAGAATATTATGGGGATACAAACGTTTTGGTTACATAAATTGCTTTTGTACCATTTGAGTCAAAGTTATAAGTGTGCCCATCACCCAAAAAGTGTGCATTGTATCCGATAGGTGTGAATCTACCCACTCCCTCCTCCTTGCTCTCACCTGCTTAATTTCCGATGAATGTTATTTCTGTATGTGCACATAAGGGTTGATTGATTAGTTCCAATTTAATGGTGAGTACATGCGGTGTTTGTTTTTTCATTCTTGTGATACTTCACCTAGAAGAATGGGCTCCAGCTCCATCCAGAATAATACAAGAGGTATTAATTCACCATTTTTTATGGCTGAGTAGTACTCCATGGTATATATGTAAAACACATTTTATTAATCCACTCATGGATTGATGGACACTTGGGTTGTTTCCAGTCTTTGCAATTGTGAATTGTGTTGCTATAAACATTAGAGTACAGGTATCTTTTTTATAGAAGGTCTTTTTTTAGAACGGTAGTTCTACTTTTAGTTTTTTGAGGTATCCCCATACTACTTTCCATAGAGGTTGTACTAGTTTGCAGTCCCACCAGCAGTGTATGAGTGTTCCTATGTCTTCACATCCATGCCAGCATTTGTTATTTGGGACTTTTTGATAAAAACCATTCTCACTGGAGTTAAGTGATATGTCATTGTGGTTTTGATTTGCATTTCCCTGATGATTAGAGATGTTGAGCATTTTTTCATATGTTTGTTGGCTATTAGCTATCTTCTTTTGAAAAGTTTCTTTTCATGTCTTTTGCCCACTTTTCAATGGGGTTGTTTGATTTTTTTTCTTTCTGATTTGCTTGAGTTCTTTATAGATTCCAGTTATCAGCCCTTTATTGGATGTATAGCATGCAAATATTTTTTCCCATTCTGTAGGTCAGTCACTCTAATGATTGTTTTGTTGGTTGTGCAGAAGTTTTTAATTTGATCAGGTCCCATTTATTTTTGTTGTTGCTGTGATTGCTTTTGGGGCCTTCTTCATAAATTCTTTGCCTAGGCTGATGTTTATAAGAGTTTTTCCAACATTTTCTTCGAATTCTTATAGTTTCATGCCTTGGGTTTAAGTCTATTATCCATTACAAGTTGATTTATGTAAGTGGTGAGAGATGCAGACCTTGTTTCAATCTTCTATATGTGGCTATCCATTTTCCCAGCACCATTTATTAAATAGGGATTCTTTTCCCCACTGTATGTTTTTGTCTGCCTTGTCAAAGATCAGATGGCTATATGAGGATGGTTTTATATCTGGGTTCTCTGTTCTGATCCATTGGTCTATATCTCTGTTCTTGGGCCAATATCATGCTATTTTGGTTACTACAGCCTTGTAGTACAGCTTGAAGTCTGGTAAACTGATACCTCCCAATTTGTTCTTTTTGTTTAAGGCTGCTTTGGCTATATGGGGTTTTCTCTGTTTCCATATAAAGTGTAGAATTATTTTTTCTAGATCTGTGAAAAATGACGTTGGCATTTTAATACGGATTGCACTGAATATGTAGATCACTTTGGGTAGTATAGACATTTTCACAATGTTAATTTTGCCAGTCTATGACCATGATATGTTTTTCCATCTCTTTATATCTTCTGCTATTTCTTTCCTCAGTGTTTCATAGTTTTCCCTGTAGAGGTCTTTTACCTCCTTAGTTAAATATAGTCCTAGGTATTTTATTTTCTCTGTTGCCATTGTGAAAGGTATTGAGTTTTTGATTTGGTTCTCAGCTTCACTGTTGTTGGCATATATGAATGCCACTGATTTGTGTACATTGATTTTGTAACCTGAGACTTTGCTGAATTTATTTATCAATTCCAGTAGTATGGAATTCAACCACTTGGCAGAAGTTGTTGGTTTTAAAAAACTACTTCATGTTGATCTTGTATTTCTCTATCTTACTGACTTTTCCCATTGTTTATAGTTTTTGATGCATTCTTTTGGGTTTTCCGTATATATAATCATATCATATTAATAGTTTTATGTGGTTATTTCCAATTTTTATGCTTATTTCTTTTTCTTATCTAGTTATATTCATAATTACATTTGTATTACCCCTGGGGCTAGGTTATATAGTAATGGTGAGAGTGATTTTTGTTGTTTCTGACTTTATTAAAATGTTATACATATATGTATGTGTATATATATATATATATATGTATGTATACATATCACATCTATATATGGAAATGAATACATATTAAATTAAGGAATATAATATCATATTAAGGACACATATATGTAAGTATATATGTGTGTATATATAGAATTATTCAAAGATTACTATTTTATTTGTCTTAAAAAATCAAGAATTGGTGTTGAAGTTTGTCAAATGCTCTTTCAGCTGCTAAGAACTCAGTATGACTTTTCTCCTTAGATCAATAAATATGAATAATCAATAGATTCCCTAACATTGAACCATATCTGCCTTCCTAGAATCAACTTTACTTGGATATGACATATTATTTTAATGTGCTATTGCATTCTGTTTAATATTTTATTTAAGATTTTTGCATTGATATTCTTTATTTTTTGAGACAGAGTCTCACTCTATTGCCTGGGCTAGAGTGCCATGGCATCAGCTTAGCTCACAGCAACCTCAAACTCCTGGGCTCAAGCCATCCTCCTGCATCAGCCTCCTGAGTAGCTGGGACTACAGGCACGTGCCACTGTACCCAGCTAATTTTTTCTATTTTTAGTTGTTTGGCTAATTTCTTTCTGTTTATAGTAGAGACGAGGTCTTGCTCTTGCTCAGGCTGGTCTCAAACCCCTGAGCTCAAGCAATCCTCCCACCTTGGCCTCCCAAAGCTCTAGGATTACAGGCGTGAGCCACCGCGCCTGGCCGCATTGATATTCTTAAGTGAGATTTGTCTTGAGCTTTTACTGTGTGAAATATTTTTATCATGTTTGATATCAATATAGTATTCCCTTTATAAAAATAACAGAAATTTTTTCATTTTATACTTTAAGAAAAATTTAAATACCCTTGAAACTACCGGCTCTCTGAAAGTTTATATAATTTTGCCAGAAAATCCTTGGGCCTGGTCCTTTTTTGGGAGACAGTGTTTTGATAACTTCCTCTCTTTCTTCTCTAGAAACTGAACCACTTAGATTTTTGGTTTCTTCTAAGGAATCTTTAGACAAATTCTGTTTTCCTACAAAGTTATTTTTCAGGCTGGGCGCGGTGGCTCACACCCATAATTGTAGCACTCTGGGAGGCCGAGGTGGGCAGATTCTTTGCGCTCAGGAGTTTGAAACCAGCCTGAGCAAGAGTGAGATCCTATCTCTACTAAAAAAATAGAAAGACATTATCTGGACAACTAAAAAAAAAAATATATATATATATATATATATATATAAATTAGTCGGGCATGGTGGCGCATGCCTATAGTCCCAGCTACTCTGGAGGCTGAGGCAGCAGGATTGCTTGAGCCCAGGAGTTTGAGGTTGCTGTGAGCTAGGCTGATGCCACGGCACTCTGGCCCAGGCAACAGAGTGAGACTCTGTCACAAATAAAAAAATAAATAAATAAATTAATTAAAAAACAACAAGAAAAAAAAAGAAAGTTACTTTTCATTCAGATTTTAAAATTTACTAATTTGGAGTTGAGTAGTTTTTTATGCCTCTCTTAATTTTGTTTCTTGTTTAGGCAGGATTGGCTCGAGCTCCCCTACCAGCTCCTCCTAGTCATCCCAAGTTTCTGATTTTTAGATTCTGCTGTGCTGTTCATTCCTTCCCTCTGCATGTCATTGTCTGCATGTCACCCCACTGCAGCCTCATTGGATACTGTCCCCATTCCATCATTTCTCAAAGTGCCACTGACCCAAGACTGTGGGTGTAGCAGTTTATAGAAGTTTTAGGATAAAGGAGGTAGGTAACTCTGATCTCAGCTCAGAAAACAGCTTAAAATTGTATATTAAACTCCTGTTCTTTCCTCCATGTAGCTTCTCAGTGTTCTTTTCTCTTTCCTGCCCAGTATCATCCTCCTCAACTCTCAAAATTCTTACTTACTATAAGAGTTTTCTGATTCTCTTAGTCTCACTCCTTCCCTTCCAGTTGACATTCTAGAGCTTATGTTTTCGCAACTAAATACAATGAAGCCCGAAACAGTGGTGCCCTGGGATGATGAAATTCATATACAACACAATTGCCAACCTTTCCTTCCCTCTGCCCAGCTGTTTTTAGTTTGCAGTCACTAGTGCAGTGGAGGAGATTGGTGGAGTGAGGAAGAGACTCCTTTGCTATCATTTGGCACTTTCTCAGCTTAACATAAAGCATCCCTGACTCTCATGGGGGAGAGGAGGCCACAGCCCTGCCTACACCAGCTGGTCTGGTTCTGGGTCCAGGCCCTTGGGCAATCCTGGCTCTTCATTTCCTCTTCCTCCCTAGGTTGCACCTACGCCACGCAGGGCTTTGACTGGAGAGTGTATCTCCTTGCCTCCCTGTCTCAACCGAGAAACACTAAACAGCTACAAGGAGCACAGTCCCACATGCATACGCGTTTTATAGTAACTGGAAGCCCTTTGGAAAAATACTGCCTTTCATAAACCTTGCAATCATGCAACTTCAGCATTTCATGCAATCGGATTTTCTGGATTCCTTTTTTTTTACATTATGGATATGTTTTGCTGAACAAGAGGAAGTCTACAGCCAGTTTTGAACAGCATTTCTTTTTCTCCCTCATGTGCTAGAAATAGAAGCCATCAATGGCATCTGGGCAAAATCAGTGTCCTCCTCCTTATTGTTTTCTCTATGGTTGATACCTGAGTGTGTTGTATTGGAAGATTTTACTTATTCTCCCCACCAACCTGGAGGCCCTAAAAGGGACTATCTTTTCTTTGTTTTTTAAATCCTAGGGCCTGACACTGGGCCTGGCTCATTGTAGGAGCTTAAGCAATGTGCTGGAGGAATTCATAGAAGGAGCCTGATGGTGCAGGAGAAAGAGAGTAGACGAAACCAAGATGCTAGTCCTGGCATCTCCTCTGTAGGGTAAGGTCCTTAGCTTCTCTGGGTATCTGTTCCTTTCTATGACATGAAGGTACTGATATCTATAGTGTCCACCTCAAGGGGCTACTGAGTTTACCAAAGACTGTAATGGATGTGAAGGGCCCTCTGAAAAGTCTACTGAGCTGCACAGCATGACGACTTACTGACCTAATGCATGAGGATGGGTGTGCATATAATGGATACACTACGCTACGCTAATAGGCTTCTGACTTCCATCTGATCTTTACAGCGGAATAAATATCCTGAAAAAATTCTTCTTACACATTTCTAGAATAACTGATAAAGCACAGCAGATATCTTTCTAAATGCTGAACCGAGCTTGCAGGAAATTAAGGGACCCTCCTGGGGGCCAAAGTAGTGTGGGGGGTACGTTGTTGATCTCAGTAACCAGGTTTTAACCATTCTGGAGGACAGGGGACAAGCATTCAGGCCTCAGCTAGCTGGGGAGTTGGAACTGAAAATTCTTGTATAAATCTAGGACCCTTATGAAGGAATGTGCTAAAAATAACAATAAGTTAATTTATCTCTTTTTGTTCTGGGTTTGGGTGGAGGAAACAAAAGTCTCTTTGAAGACTTCACCCCGGCAGGTCTGCTGCTTGGGTTCACACTACCTGTACAATCTGGGATGCTGCACTGTAAGGGGACTTGGGTTGGTACTTCCCTGGGCTCTAGGCGAAGGAAATGAAAATATTTGCTGGAGAGAGATGGGTCCTTGGCCCAGGCTCCAGAGTTCCTTAGGTAAAGTTTTTTTTTTTTTTTGAGACAGAGTCTTGCTTTGCTGCCCAGGCTAGAGTGAGTGCCGTGGCATCAGCCTAGCTCACAGCAACCTCAAACTCCTGGGCTCAAGCAATCCTGCTGCCTCAGCCTCCCGAGTAGCTGGGACTACAGACATGCACCACCATGCCCACTAATTTTTTCTATATATATTAGTTGGCCAATTAATTTATTTCTATTTATAGTAGAGATGGGGTCTTGCTCTTGCTCAGGCTGGTTTTGAATTCCTCGAGCAATCCACCCGCCTCAGCCTCCCAGAGTGCTAGGATTACAGGTGTGAGCCACAGCGCCCGGCCGGTAAAGCTTTGATGAAATAAATGCTCCATCTAAAATTACAAACCTTTGAGGAAATAAGCCCCTCTGCCCAGCTGAGATATTTTAAGTGAGAAAAGCAAGATATATAGAAATGTATACAGTATGATCCCATTTTTAAGAAGCCATTCTGGCTCCCTCACACACCCATACTCACATACATAAGTTTGCACATGATTAGAGGAGCATAAATAAAAGTACAGGATCTACATCAGTTGTTACCATGGCTGATCTGATGGGGGAGGGTATTGCAGAAAGAGGGCACAGGACAAGCAAAAGTGAAACAGAGGCCCATGTAACCCTGGTGCCTGCTGCCTTCTTCCCCTCCAAGTTATAGCCCCCTCTGCGGTGTTTTGACTGTTTCCCTGTTTTAGTTAAGAAAACAAAACAAAACAAAACAAAAACAGTCCATGGAGTACCCCCAACCCACACGCACATAAAGACATGGGCACAGAGAATGTGAAGAATCATCAGTGTAACTGCACACATAAATAACATGTTGAAAAATAAATTAACACTAATGTGGATGCCATAATGACCAGCCCTATTTATTTATTGTTTGCTATATGGCAGGCACTTTCTAAATGCTTTATATATATAGCATATATAGCCCTCATAACAACCCTATGAAGTAGGAACTACTGTGGAAATTCCCATTTTAGCCACAAGCAAAAGAAAGCACAGAGAACTTAAAGAACTTGGCCAAGGTCTCAGGTCCACCTCCCTGACTGGAGAGACACGACTTACACTGGGCACTTAGTCCTTGGGCTAATCATATGTGAGCCTGTGGAAGATTTGATGTAATAGTGAGGGAGGATACTTGAGTTGGGGGTAGTAATATGGGTCATTTTGGAATTATCATTATTTTGATTTCATGTTTCCTTAACCTTGCTATCCTTGAAATAAAAAAAAAAAGAGAAATGTAAAAAAGGGCATCCTCGATCTTTTGTCACCAGTCAGTACCTAACACTGTGACTGGTCCTTGGCACGTAGTAAATACAAATTGTTATTGTGTGCATTATTGAATCTGTCAACATAAAATAAAGCCAGTGCAATTTAGGATGATGTAGGGAGCTTCCTGCCAAAGTGTAGGGGAATAAGAAGTGCTAATTGAATCAAATCAAATTGAATCATGAAGTGGTTTCAGGGTGATTGGAGAAGGGTGAACCAAGCCAATATTTCTACAGATTTAGAGAGGAGAAGAGTGTGAGTACCATAACCTTTATGCTTTCATACCTCAGGTCTCCTTTAATGATTAAAGTAATGAGTGACTTTAGTGCTAGTTTACACTTATGATATGACTTCTTCCATCTGAGTGTCTTCAAGCCTTAAAATACCTACCCGCTGCCTGCTCTCATTGCCTGGGAGCCAACATCGATTATATCATAATTGAAAAGTGGTGGTGCAGAGGACTTTAGTGCCACAGTCTTAGAACTCAGAAAAGGAAGGGTTGTTAAAAATCTTGGGAAATGGCAGTCTACAGCACAGACAGGTGGAAATAAATGATGCCTTCAAGTCACCCAGCTATTTGGGGAGCATGCAATCAGGTCTCTTGGCTTGTGAGCTTTCTCCCACATCTTGGATTTTAAAAAATGTCTATTTATTAATTTAGTTGCCCTGTTAGATAATATTAATGTCAGTGAATTCTGTTTCAGGTGGGTCTGCCTAGCAGTCCTGAGATCCCTCCCCCAATGTCACAGGAATAGGGTGGGGCAGGACACACACCAACATATTCTTGCCCTTATTGGGGCTCCCTGCAACCTCCTTCTCTTAGCACCTTCCTTTGTCAGACAAGGCCCAACATAATTAGCTTGCTTTATACTCTTATCCTAACAAACTCAGCTTTGGCATTCTTTTGGGAACTCATCTGTGGGGGGGGGGGTTGTCTAATAATAACTGCTATCATTTATTCAACCCAGGTTATACACTAACATTATATAAGTACTATTTCTTTCTATTTCTGAGATAAAATAAGAGAGGCTCAGAGAAGGTTAGAGTGGCGGTCCATTTTATGTGTCAACTTGACTGGGCTAAGGGATGCCCAGATAGCTGGTAAAACATTATTTCTGGGTGTGTCTGTGAGGGTTTTTCTGACAGAGATCAGCATTTGAATCAGTAGACTGTATAAAGAAGATGACCCTCGTTAATGTGGGCAGGCATCATCCAATCTGTTGAGGGCCTAGATAGAACAGAAAGATGGAGGAAGAAAGAATCTGCTTTCTGCTTGAGCTGGGTCATCTACCTTTGCCCACCCTTGAACACCAGTGCTCCTGGTTCTTGGGCCTTCAGACTCGGACTGGGACTTATGCCATTGGCTTTCCTGTTTCTCAGGACTTTGGGCTTGGATTGAAACTACCGCACCAGCTTTTTTTGGTCTCCAGCTTGTAGAGGCAGATCATGGGGCTTCTTGGCCTCTATAGTTTCATGAGCCAATTCTCATAATCTCACAATAAATCTTTTTCTATGTATTGATCTCCTATTCTGTTGGTTCTGTTTCTCTGCAGAACCCTGCATAATACAAATGAGTATGGGAGCCAGTAGAATGTGGCAATTAGGGGTCAGGAATTTGAAGCCAGACAGATGGGGGTTTTGCTTTAGGCAAATTACATATGCTTTTAGTGCCTTGGTTTCCTGGTTTTTATTTATTTATTTATTTATTTTGAGACAGACTCACAGCAACCTCAAACTCCTGGGCTCAAGCAATCCTCCTGCCTCAGCCTCCCAAGTAGCTGGGACTACAGGCATGTGCCACCATGCCCTGCTAATTTTTTCTATATATATTAGTTGGCCAATTAATTTCTTTCTATTTATAGTAGAGATGGGTCTTGCTCTTGCTCAGGCTGGTTTTGAACTCCTGACCTCGAGCAATCCACCTGCCTCAGCCTCCCAGAGTGCTAGAATTATGGCCTGGTTTCCCAGTTTTTAAATGGACATTAACATTCATGATAGACATAAGGATAATGCATATAAAAGTATTTAGCAGACTTTCTGATACCTAGTAAGTCCCTGATGAATGGGAGATAATATTATTACTTAATAGCATATACTCAAAGTCATGGGCTAGTAAGTTGATAAAATCAGGATTTGAACTCAGGCCCAGTTCAAGCTAAAGCTCATATTCTCCCACATTCTGCTGAAACACTGCAGATTCTCTGACATAGGCCCGTTGCCCCTTTCAAAAGTGGAAAGGGAGCTTGTCTGCTCAGCTTGGAGCCTGGATGTAGCCTCTATTTCTGCTTCTTTTTGGCTGGTAAACTGTATGAGAATTAGCCAAGGCATTGAGCACAGAAGTCTCCACAGCGAGGGCTATCTACAATAGGGCAGTCCAAGGAAACATGCTGTGTAGCCACACAAAAACATCAGAATTTCTATTTCTATTTGTTTTTATTTCCTCATCTGGTTTACATTTCTATAAGTTTTATAAAGGTCATATTATACTGGGATAGTAGAACATGTCCATCATTTGTAAATAAATCAATCAAATATATTGGGAGTGCATATAAAATATTTTCACTAGCTCCGATGTGCAATCAAATCACTTAAAAGTCACTAGTTTAGATAATTGTGCAAATAAGGTTATGACCATTGGGTAGGTCCATGGCAACTGACTTTTTTTTTTTTGAGACAGAGTCTCACTCTGTTGGCCGTGCTAGAGTGAGTGCTGTGGTGTCAGACTAGCTCACAGCAACCTCAAATCCCTGGGCTCAAGCGATCCTTCTGCCTCAGCCTCCCAAGTAGCTGGGACTATAGGCACGTGCCACCATGCCCGGCTAATTTTTTTCTATATATTTTTAGTTGTCCAGCTAATTTCTTTCTTTCTTTTTTTTTTTTTTTTGTAGTAGAGATGGGGTCTTGCTCTTGCTCAGGCTGGTCTCGAACTCCTGAGCTCAAATGATCCATCTGCCTCGGCCTCCCAGAGTGCTAGGATTACAGGCGTGAGCCACCGCACCCGGCCCATGGCAACTTACTTTTAACAAAGAGTTAAAAGTACATGGGCAACCTGTGTATGCTGAAAGCTTGGATGGGAAATATATTTGATTCAAGAACCTCTTAGGCAAAGTGAGGATGGGCTCTCAGAGTCACAGTGAACAGCACAGGTTATCTGGGTGAGTCTGGATTGGAAAGCACCTGTGAGAGTGAGAGCTTGCTCAGCAGGACCCACGTGAGGGATGCGGAAGGGGACCTTCTATCTTGTGGCCCTACAAATACAAATACCATCAATGGTATATTCATGATCTCAATGTCTTACCATTTGTAGATTCATTTCTATCATCTAGCTTGAATATTTTCAAAGTCCAGGTAGAGCTATTCTGTGATAAAATGATGAAATGTCAGAGCAGGGAAGAGCCTTAAATATCTTCTAGTTCAGTGTTTTCCACCATGGACTCTGAGAAACACTAGTGCCATGAGAAAACAAAGCTTTCCACATTCAAACACATTTGAGAATTTGCTGGTTAGACAAAATTAAACTGATTTCCTCACTGTTGGACTTCTCAGATACTTTGTTCTAGAAATGTGCATTATACCTCCAAGGGCCAAACCTAGCCTGAAGTATGTTCCATCTGTCCTGATCCAGAACCCTCTTTTTGCATAGATCATCTCAGTGGGATACACTTGAGAAAAATAGATGAGGAAATTCAAATTTATTTATTTATTTTTTAGAGGCAAGGTCTTGCTCTATCACCCAGGCTGGAGTGCAGTGGCCCGGTGGATAGCTCACTGTAACCTCAAATTCTTGGGCTCAAGGGATCCTCCTGTCTCAAATAGCTGGGACTACAGGCACACACCACCACACTCAGCTAATTAAAAAAATTTTTATGTAGAGATGGGGTCTCGGTATGTTGTCCAGGCTGGTCTCAGACTCCTGGCCTCAAGTGATCCTCCTACTTCAGCCTCCCAAAGTGCTGGGATTGACCTACCACATCTGGCTGGGAATTCGAATTTAGAGAAGGAGACTGGTTTGTTAAAGGCCATGGCTTGATTAAGAGGCAGGTTGGGATTAGAATTTAGATTTCTTCATTTGTCCATTCATGCAATTAAAACCATTCTCTGTGCCAGACACTTTCGTGCAGGCAGTGTGATAATACAGACCTAAGTCTGAGTCCTTTTATGTTGAGGGCTCACACACTTATTAGGGAAACTACTATGATATAATGTGAATACAGGGACATATACAGAGCATGCTATGTTCCTTAGAGGTGGGAACAATGAAATCTCCAGGTTTAGGGCTCTATCTACTTTATAAAACTATCCCAGGACTTTACCAATGAAAATCTGTTCAATATAAGAATCTGATCCATATAAGGATCTTTTATGGACTGAATTACATCCCCTCAAAATTCATTATGTTGAAGACATCACCACCAATGTGACTATATCTGGAGATAGAGTCTTTAGGAGGTAATCAAGGTTAAATGAGGTCATAAGTATGCATCCCTAATCCAATACAAATGTGGCCTTATAAGAAGAGGATGAGCAAGACATTGCCTCTCTCTCTCTCCTCTCCCTCCCCCACCATGTGAGGGCAAAGTGAGAGGCAGTGTCTGAAAGGCACGAAGTGGGCCCTCACCAGGACCCAACCGTGCCAGCACTCTGGTCTTGGACTTTCAGTCTCCAGAACTGTGAGAAAATAAATTTCTGTTCTTTAAGCTATCCAGTCTATGGTAGTTTGTTATGGCAAAGTAATACAGGATCCCACAGGATCTGACTAGTATAGGATCCTACAAAGCATTCGCATCTATTGTTCCAATCATTCTAAATCTAAGAATTTATTCTAAGAATATGATCCAATGTGGGAACAAGGATCTCAGGACAAGGATCTCAAGACAAGCAATGGTGTGTTGGAGGTGACTTGATCAACTGGGAGAACCAATTGTGAGCATCTCTTCCTGACTCCTCATTCAGTGACTTTATGATGGCAACTTGAAATTAGCCATGACAGAAGTATTTACATACACTATGAAAAGCACTAAAATCAGGGCCCCTCCCCCAGTTACACATTTGTCAGACTGTCTGCCTGATTTAGGGGATCACATTTTTCCTATGACCACTGGTACCCTCCTTTCTTTGTACATCTCACATTTTGACTTTTGATGAGACAGTTGTTGCTCTCTTTCTCTGAGTTCCCAATTTAAAACATTTTGTCCTTTGGTCATCATAACTATACTCACCCTTGTGATAGTAATATGCCCTGATTTTTAAAAATAGAATTGCTTGGGGGGTTTGCTCTTCTTGTTTACTCCTTGCTCTAGAATTATGACTGGAGGATCATAATCTGATCTGCTAGTGACAGATCTGTCTATGGGATGACACCCACAGTTACTATTGTTTTTTATTCTCTGTCTTATTTGTGCAAAATTAGCTGAACCGTGATATATTTTGTAATTTACACAGCTGATTTCATGTTACTGACATATCTTCAGTTCTATCATGCTTTGGATGGCTAAAATTTACTTTTCTTCTGAGGATATTGGACTCTTGTGTTGTACAGTTTATAGGATAGGAAATTGTACCTTTAGACAGAGACATGGTGATGTGCTGTCTTTCTTATATTTCTGAGAGAAAACATCTGGTAAGAGCCAAATACAAGTTAGGAGATGCATAGAAGTGTAAATGAAGTGTTTTTGACCTTGGTGGGACCTCATCAAATTCAACTATTAGTTTAAAAATGAGGGCTCAGAGAGGGGAAGTGACTTGTACAAAGTCATAAAACTAATAAACAGTGGTGCCAGAACAATGTGTTTTTGCTTTTAGGGTAGTGCCTTTCCACCCTGACCCAAAGTAAAGTGTGATGGGATTAACTGGACCTTTACTCTGCAGATAGAACAACTAAATTAGGAATTTTTGAGTATATTTCTTAGATTTTTTTTTTTTATCTGTGATGAAAGAATATTGGGAAAAAGGGGGAAGATAGAGTACACTGAGGCAAAAGGAGTAGATGGCTCTAAGAAGGGGCTTCCCTCTTTCCCTGCAGAAGGAAATTTATGCTACATGGAAGGGCCAGGTCTCAGGAGGGTGACTATGCAATGCACCTGGGTGGGCCTGGTTGACCTGAAATTGGTATAGTCCCTGAAATTCTATTATTTTCAGCTTCCATTGTTATGTGAGAAGTCAGCTGTCAGTCTAAAGGATAATCTGCCTTTTCATTCCAGCTGCTATTTAAGATTTTCTTTTCTTTTCTTTTTTTTGAGACAGAGTCTCACTCTGTTGCCTGGGCTAGAGTGCTGTGACATCAGCGTAGTTCACAGCAACCTCAGACTCCTGAGCTCAAGCAATCCTTCTGCCTCAGCCTCCCGAGTAGCTGGGACTACAGGCATGCGCCACCATGCCCGCTAATTTTTTGTATATATTTTTAGTTGGCCAATTAATTACTTTCTATTTTTAGTAGAGACGGAGTCTCGCTCTTGCTCAGGCTGGTTTTGAACTCCTGCCCTTGAGTGATCTTCCCACCTTAGACTCCCAGAGTGCTAGGATTACAGGTGTGAACCACCGCGAACCACTGCGCCTGGCCAGATTTTCTCTTTGTATTTGATGTTTTACAGTTTGAATACAATATATTTATTTTGTTTCTATTTTTTTTTTTTTAGACAGAGTCTCACTTTGTTGCTCGGGCTAGAGTGCCCTGGCGTCAGCCTAGCTCACAGAAACCTCAAACTCTTGGGCTCAAGCAATCCTTCTGCCTCACCCTCCCGAGTAGCTGGAACTACAGGCACGCGCCACCATGCCCGGCTAATTTTTTCTATATATTTTTAGTTGGCCAATTAATTTCTTTCTATTTTTAGTAGAGGCGGGGTCTCACTCTTGGGCAGGCTGGTCCTGACCTTGAGTGATCCTCCCGCCTTGGCCTCCCAGAGTGCTAGGATTATAGGTATGAGCCACTGTACCCAGCCTGAACACAATATATTTAGATATGATTTTCTTTTGTTCATTCTGTTTGGGATTTGCTGGTCAATCTGGTACCACTTTAAGCTAAATTTTTGACTTGGGGTTTTTCTGTCCCCATGGGTGGTATAAATTCCAGCTCCAAATCCACAAGTGTAAAGGATTATAATTAATAATTCTCTAGAGAACTCTTTTTCTTTTCAAAAAATGTTTCATCCTATTCTACCCAGATTCAAGGCCAAAACACTCAAGATCTCCACTATTTTCCCACACTGTGGGGAAAGTTTTAAAAAAAAAATCCAGTGACAATGTTGTTTTTTTTTTTGGAGGTCCCACCCCTTCTGGTTCCAGGCTTTGTTTCCTGTCCTCCCATGATCACGTGGCCCATTAAAATCACTCCCCAAGCCTCCAGGGATTGACAGATGGCTCCAGAGAAAATGCTAGTTTCAGTACTTGCTTATCTCTCTGGACTTACAGCTTTTCATTGTTCCTCATCTCTGAGCATTTCTTTTATTCTCATGCTAGCTCAGCCATGTAAGTGAGAAGAGATTTAAAAAATGTCTTAGTAGCATTTTAGGTATTTTGTACCAGGAGTCTTTCTTTGACACCAAATTTGTCATATTGCTGAAAATGAGTCAGCCTATTAGTTCTGCAAAATAGTCTGGCTGTTACAGTTGGGTGTCATCTTGATATTGCTTCAGTGCGATTGCCATGAGGAACTCATAGTCTCTTGACGGAGGTGGGCATTAAACCATTACATACAATAAGTTGATATAGGGAATATGATGGGCATCTATATTGGATAAGTGGAGACCCAAAAGTGGAAGTGGAGGGGCCAAAGAAGTATTGTTGGAAGATCTGACTTGAGCTGGGTTTTGAAAGAAAAAGGCAGAGAGATAAAGGAAAGAGGGGAGGAAGCTGAGTAGAGGCATGAAGGTATGAGAAGATACTGTTCCAATCCCAAAGCCAGAGCACTTGGCCATCTGGTCTCTAGGACAGGTCCCACTCCTGTTCTTAAGGTTTCGAAGAGCCCAGACCAGTAGCTTGGTGGATCAGCAAGCAGCAACTTCATGCCTGGTTCTGCTAACCTTGCACCTCTATTTCTACAATTAGTCTCATTGCACAAGGCCCATTCCCACCTGTATTTCTTGTTTCCCATGCTTGCTCCAGACTGGGACTTATCTGACCCTCTGGGGTTTAAGTCTTGCCAAGTTCCCGTTGGTTCTCCTGGGCATGGTACTGCATGTGACTGTAACCTTGCTCTCTCCCTCCACTGTGTGCCAGGGATTGTTCCAGGCTGTCTCCATGATCTTATTTCCTTTTCTCAAATGCTCTGTGAAGGAGGTTGGGTTTGGATTTCAGTGAACAGAAACCAAGACACGGCGTGGCTTCCCACCAGCCTCTGTGAGGGAGCCCTCTTCTCCCTGCAGATCCCAATCATGCTTGCTTGTGAGGGACCTTGGGAGAACAATGCACAGGCTCCCTGCTCCCTGCCCCATCACACTGGAAGTACTTCAAAGGCTTCCGGAAGGAAGGAGGTTGCAGCTGTAGCTTCTTTGGCATCATGGAGAAGAAAAAAAATCTATCTGCTGATGGTTCCTAGACATACGTCTTCAATCTAGAACTCTTTCCTGAGCCTGAGATCTACACAGTCAAGAGCTTACTTAGTATCTCTACTTGGAATTTCAAAGGAACCTTGAAAGTGCAGCATGTACAAAGGTGTGTTCAGCTTCTCTCTCAAACTTGGCTGTTCCTTCTGGTGCCCCTGTCATGGTAAATGCCACCTTGATTCACTCAGATGTCAAAGCCAGGAACCTGTGCATCATCCCTGCCTTTTTGTCCCCAAACAAGTCCTATAATAGTCCATCTATGCTCATTTATTTCTGTTCCATTGCTACTTTCTCATCATCACTAGTCCTGGTGTCCCTGCCTCCTTGGTCCTGCTCTTTTCCAATCCATTTTCCAAAACTAGCTATGGTGACCACTTTATAACCTCAGTACTCAAAGGACCAGCACCATTGGCATCACATAAGAGCTCATTAAAAATGCAGGATCTGGCCAGGCGCAGTGGCTCATGCCTGTAATCCTAGCACTCTGGGAGGCCAAGGCAGGAGGATTGCTCAAGGTCAGGAGTTCAAAACCAGCCTGAGCAAGAGCAAGACCCTGTCTCTACTAAAAATAGAAAGAAATTAATTGGCCAACTAAAAATATATAGAAAAATTAGCCAGGCATGGTGGCGCATACCTGTAGTCCCAGCTACCCGGAAGGCTGAGGCAGGAGGATTGCTTGAGCCCAGGAGTCTGAGGTTGCTGTGAACTACGCTGACTTCACAGCACTCTAGCCCAGGCAACAGAGCGAGACTCTGTCTCGGGGGGAAGGGAGGAAAGGATCCCAGGGCCCACCCTAGACCTACTGGATCAGAATCTGCATTTAACAAAATCCCCAGATAATGCCTGAGTACATTAAAATTTGAGAGGCATGACTTCAAAATAAACATCTAATTATGTCTCTCTTTTCAAAAAGTTCTTTAAGGCTCCCTACTGCTCTCAGAAGAATCTACTGACCTTAAATAACCCCATAAAGCCGTTTCAGATCAAGTCGCTGTGCACCTATGCAGGTTTCTCTTTCCACTGCCTGCATCTGACCTTGGAGCAATGGTCACACTGAGCTGCTCTCAGTTCTCTGACAGACTGAGTTCTGTGTCTTACCTTTCAGGCCTTTGCACATGATCTTCTTTCTGCCTGGAATATTCTTTTTCTGAGACATTTCTTCCTAAAGGAAACCTGTAACCTTCTGTATCTGATTTAAGCTCCCTTCTAAGAGCTCCCATGGTATCTTGTACCCTTATCTTCCTAGTTAATTCATTTATTGTTATTATTATTTACTTTCTTAAACTATAGCTATATAGCAACTGCTTTTGCTGGGATGCAAGTTGCTGAGAATATCCTGGATTGTAGATGTTGTTTTCATATCCTTCTCCCTGTGTAGACTAGAAGGTTGGTGTGGGCCAAAACCATGTTTATTTATTCACTTGTGAATTCTCAGAACCTAGCATTTTCCTGGAACAAAATGATATTCAATAAAAGCTTCTTAAATGGATGGTGAGCTCCAGCTACACTGATGATGAATATAAGATATAAAGGAACTATTTGTTGAATCAAGAAGCTTTTTTATTGGGCTTTTAAACAGTCCAGTGTGTGTACAAGCTTCTAAGGTGAGTAACAAAATTTTACTTCCTTTGATCTGAATATGTTCAAACAGGTCTATTCTTACTCTTTTGGAGACAAGGAATGGAGGTAATGAGAACTATTATCTCATTTCAAAGATGCAAAAACTGAGGTTCAGATAAGTTAAGCAACCTGCCAAGGGTTATACTGATTGTAAGAGCTGGAGCTGGGACTTCAACCTAGGAGTAGCCAACTCCAAAGCTGGGACGCTTTCCAGGGTCAGGAACTGAGTAAAGGTCAGGTTGGCCATTTCTGTCCTGATTGAATGAATGAATGAATCCATCCATCCATCATTCTGATAATTATTTTTAGTGTATCAAACATTTTACATTCTCTAAAACAGTCTTTCCTGGTCTTTTTCATTGACAGCACACTCCCAAAAGAGACTGTTTTTGGTCCCTGCTGTGTGAGATCTGAAGTCTCTTTGCTTCTCTATAGAATGCCAAATCTAGAAGAGACATCCTTGGAGACCAGTTAGTGCCACTCTCTTTTCACCAAGGCTCAGAGAAACACATGATTTACCTGAGATCACATAGCAAATAAATGGCAAAGCTGGGACTTAAACTTCAGGCTTTGAATAGTCAGTCCAGAGCTCTATCTACTGGGCTTTGCTACCTAGTATGCAGTAGGTGTTCAACTAATGCTTGATGATCTTGTGACTGTTGCTTACTGCTGGGAGCTCTTGCAGTGCATATGACTCAGGCCTCAGTCATAGGCAAGTCCCTTGTGACTTTTAGTAAGCATAAGAGAAGTTCATGTCTTGAGCTGTGATTATCTGTTCAAATTCCCATAATTAGTGTCAAAGATAAATAACCTGATCATTATTATTAAATGAATAGTCCTGAGATACCCCAATGCATCTGTCTGTTAATTTTGAAGAGACATCCACTGGCTGAGGCCTTGCCTCATGACTCTGTGTGTGTGTGTGTGTCTATTTAAATGTAACACTCAATCAGAGAAATGAATTTCAGATTTTTTTTACCTCCTGGTATCTTTGAGATACATGAGGAGGAAGCAGACATGTCCACAGCATGGGAGAAATCTGCCTGGTGACAGTGAGGAAGGTGCAGTGGAGAGAACAAGGTGTAAGTGTCACATGGATGGTTTACATTCCCACTCTGATCTTTGACAGGTTTCTAAATTTTTCAATTTGTAAAGTGGGTTTGATAATGCCTAACTTACCGGTTGCATATGGGGGGATATATAGGAAGTACTGGCATACTGAAAGTGGCTAAGAATGGGTAATGAACTGTCCACTAGTAGCTGGTAAGGCTAACTGGTAGGGGCTTGTGGACAGGCTGTTCTCCATGGGCCAATCTTGCAGGCACTTCTCAGGCTGCAAGCCATGTTCCAAGGGGTGAGCAGACTGAGCCTGGCACGAGACTCCTGGAATGGGCTCTGTCCAGATACCCAGATGGTCTGCATGGGAAGCTTTCTCAGTCTGTGGCACAACTAGAACCTTTCTCAACTCTGGATAGGGCTCTGGCCAGACCTGGCTCTGGGGACAGGGATACTAAACAGATGGACCAAGACAGAGACTTAGGATTCTTTTTACCAAAGAGTAAAAAGGGACTAAGCCACCAGAATTGGGTCTCAGGTAAGGACCAGCAGGACAGAAACCCTGTGAGCAGAGCTGGGGCCACGGTCAGAGCCAAGGTGCTGGAAGGTAAGTCCAGAGAGCCAGGCAGGATGGTACCTTGAAAATTCTTAATTTTACCTTTAATACACCTTAAGGAAGGTGTATTGTGGTGGCTAAGAGAGCCAGTGCTGGGGCCAGAGTGCCTGGGTTCAAATTCTGGTTCTGCCATCTACTAGGTGTGTGATCTTGGGCAAAACATACAACTTCTCTGTGCTACAACTTCTGTGAAATGGGAATGATTGCCTTAAAGTCCCTTTGGAGGATTAAATTAATTAATTTATGAAAGGCAATCAAATCAGAGGTTGGCAGTGCTCAGTAAATATTTAGAGGGTCTTCCATGTTTCAGGTACTGTTCTCGGCTCTGGGAATGTGGCAGGACAACAAATACAAAGTTTCTTCTCTCATGGAGCTGATATCCCAGTGGGGTGGTGGTGGTGAGGCATATTTGCTTGTATAATAAGCAAATATACAAATAAATACATACTTCCAAGGGATAATATGTAAGGCAGGCTAAGCAGGGCAAAAAGCCTGCTAGATGAAATGGTTGGGGAAAGCAACTCTGACTAGGAGACTTGAAAAGAACGTGGAGATACTAGAGAGATACTGGAGAGAACCATGTGGAAATGGGGTAGGGGGCGGGAGCTTGCCTGTCTGAGGAGAGAGTAAGTGGAGGCCCTGAGGTAGAAGCTTTCCTGGGTATCCAGAGAGCAGTGAGGAGGCCAGTATTGAGGTGGAGCTGCCAGCAGGATGTAGGGGGTAGGGGCGAGGGCAGAGTAGTTGGGGCAAGTTCTCTTAGCCTGGGTAAGCCACGATGAGGATATTGGACTGATATTCTATCATAAGGAGATGGAATGTCACAGTGGGGGGCAGTGTGCAGTGAGAAACAATCTCTGCTGCCAAGTGAAGAACAGGCAAGTGGGGCAGTGAGATGGGACAATGGGAATGGGGCCAGCCCTCCATGCATTTGCTAGAGCACAGGCTGGAGAGACTGCTGGCTTGGTGGGTAAAGAGTCATCTTTTGTTTGTGTTTCGGAGGCAAAATAGATGTGGAGTAAGAAAGAAAGAGAGGCGTCAAGGATGACCCTGGTCTGAACAACCAGAAAAATGGAGTCGCCCTTCTGATATAAAGAAGACTGGGGGTGGGCGCGGTGGCTCACGCCTGTAATCCTAGCTCTCTGGGAGGCCAAGGTGGGCAGATCGTTTAGAGCTCAGGAGTTCGAGACCAGCCTGAGCAAGAGCGAGACCCCATCTCTACTATAAATAGAAAGAAATTAATTGGCCAACTAATATATATAGAAAAAATTAGCTGGGCATGGTGGCACATGCCTGTAGTCCCAGCTACTTGGGAGGCTGAGGCAGCAAGATTGCTTGAGCCCAGGAGTTTGAGGTTGCTGTGAGCTAGGCTGACGCCACGGCACTCACTCTAGCCTGGGCAATAAAGTGAGACTCTGTCTCAAAAATAAAAAAAGAAGACTGGGAGAGGAGAAGGCACTAAAGGGAAAAACGGCATTCTGTTTTGGAGGTGTTATGCTTGAGATGCTCTGAGACATCTAATTGATGTTTCCAGGAAGCTGTTCAGGGGAGAGGCTGGTGCTGGAGGTGGAAATTTGGCTGCTATTAGCATGGGTGTGGTACATAATTGAGCTGCAAATGGGCATGGTCACCTGGGCAGTGACAATAAATAGAGAAGAAAAGATTTCCCAGACTTGGCCCTGGGGCACCCCAATGTTAGAGGTCAAAAAGATGAGCGTAGTCCTCACAGGGATGGGGTATGGGATGCACATTTCAAATGTGTCACAGGCTGTGAGAAGGTGGTGAGAATTGAGACTGATCATTGATTTGAGAACACAGGGTCCTTATTGACCTTGATGACAGCAGCCCAGTGGAGCTGGGCCCAACTGGGACAGGTACAAGACAGGATGAGAGGAGCAGAAGGGGCAATAATTGTAGAGCTTACTTTGAGGAGTTTTCTATAAAAGGGAGCAAAGAAATGGAACAGTACCCGGAAGAGGATGTGCAGTCAAATGAGAGTGGATTTTCTTTTTGAAAGAAACAATAACAAATTCGTGTACTCATGGGAATGAGCCAATAGAGAGAGGGAAAACTGACAATGAAGGAGAGAGAGGGCAGTGGCAAGAGCCACGCCCGGGAGATGGGGTTAAACCTGCAGACTCTGGGCATGGAATGGCCCCACACAGAAGCTCACACCTAGCCCAGGAGCCCTGGCACTGACCGTGTGTTTCCTGGGGAAAGGGACAGCAGAGGCGTAATGCAGGCGTCCTCAAACTTCGGCTTGCAGGCCACATGCGGCCCACCAAGGACATTTATCCAGCCCACCAGGTGTTTTTGCCGCCACTGTCTGTCCTGCTTAGCAGCCAACTCGTCTTGGGCCCACAGTGCACATGTGTGGAATGTGTGCTGCACCCTCCGATGGCCCTCCAATGGTCTGAGGGACAGTGAACTGGCCCCTGTTGAAAAAGTTTGAGGACCCCGGGCGTAGTGGGTCCTGCAGAGAATATTGAAAGACTTATTACAGGGACCAATGCTAAGTGCCTTTTGTAGCTTCAGATTTCTGGACTTAGAAGTAAAGCAAATTTGAGGAACTTATCATCAGAAACCAGACAGAGAAGCCACTAATAGCAGCTGTAGGAAATTCTGGGCTTCCAAATTATGCAGCTGTCCATCAGCAAGTCAATACCAGCACTAAGGCAGCAGCTGTTTGTCAGCTGTGTTTGCATTAAATGACGTCAGAGAGAAAGCCACAGGAAAATTTATGAGATGAAAGTCCACCAGTGGGCTTTTTTTTAAATAGATGTTCTACATGAACATCTTGAAAGGGTGGGATCTTGGGCTGCTCTTTCTTTTTTTATTTCAGCATATTATGGGGGTACAAATGTTTAGGTTATGTACATTGTCCTTGCCCCACCCAAGTCAGAGCTTCAAGCTTGTCTATCCCCTAGACAGTGTGCCCTGCACCCATTATGTGTGTATAAACCCATGGCCTCCTCTCCCCTCACCTGCCTGACACCCGATGAATGTTACTACTATATGTGCACTTAAGTGTTGATCAGTTAAAAACAATTTGATGGTGAGTACATGTGATGTGGTATATGTATACCATGGAGTTCTATTCAGCCACAAAAAACAATGGAGATATAGCACCCCTTGCATTATCCTGGATAGAGCTGGAACCCATTCTAGTAAGTGAAGTATCTCAAGATTGGGCTGCTTTTGTTAGCACTGCTGGGAACTGAAAGTTTGAGAAGATGGCCCTTTAAGTAACAGACAATTTCCTGTAGCTAATAGGCGATGGTTTCGCTTTTTTATCCCAAGGCATAGCTTCTTTTTTGAGGAATCTGTAGTAGTAGGAAGTCTCTGTTTTCCATCCCTAATTATGGTTTATAACATTGCAAACTGGCTGAGATATCTTGTGGCGCTGCCTTCAAACAGGGTGTTTGGGGCTGTTGCTGCTGCCGGAGAGCATCAGTGAATTGACATGCCCTCCAGGGTATGACAGTACAGTGAGTGGGGGACCAGCCACAGGGAGGAATCAGGGAGCATGATCTTTCTCTCAGGGAACTGAAAGTCCTTCAGTGGGGCTGGATCGAAGTGAGCTGGAGTGGTAGGTAGGGTGGAGGGGGCAGGAAGACTGATCACATGACTTCATGCATTGCTGCACCTGCCTGGGCCAGAGGGTGGCGGAGCAGACATCAGAGTAAATGCACTTGGTTACCAGGACTACTAACTTGGCTGTCAGAACACAAGGCCAGTGGAGTTACTCAAGTCCAATTCCTTTCAGTCCTCATATGGGTCACTTGCTCTCCCAATTGCATGAGGTTAAATGCTGCTTCCACTTTTCAGAAATAGTCTCTGTTCATAGAGATTAAGGAAAGGAGTTATCTTTCTTTGTGGACCTTTGTGCACCATAAATCACAATCACATTTGTACCATTCATTCAGTAAATGTAGTCAGTAACTTTGCCAAGTGCGAGAAATACAACAAAAGCATATGTATAAACCAGGGGGAGAATAGACATTAATCAAATAATAACTCAAACAAACTGTGATTATTCACAAGTTGAGAAGTGCTTTGAAGGAAACTGTTGGTTGCTTTGTGGGCATATAACAAGGGAACACATGCTGGGGGATCTGGGAAGATTTCTCTGAGGAAGTAATACTGAGTGGAAGTCAGAGGGATGCATAGGAGTTGGGTGGGCAAAAGCAAGAGCTATTTTCTGGGTTGGAGGATGGTGGGTAGAGGACAATGTTCAAGGCAGAGGAAACAGCATAAACAAAGAGCCAGAGACAGGAAGGAGCACATGAGGGAGACGTGAGGTAAGGTCTGTGGGGTGCAATGCAGAGACAGAGGGGGTTGCAGGGGGCACCATCTGTGATAGAGATGAGAAAGAGGAGGTGGGAAGTGCCTCACAGTGTCTGTGGGCCAAGTTCAAGAGGGTGTAGATTTGAGAATTCAGATGCTGACTCCCTGATGTCACTTACAAGCTGTATGGCCAGGCATAGTGGCTCATGCCTATAATTCCAGCTTTTTGGGAGGTCAAGGCAGGGGGATCGCTTAAGGTCAGTTCAAGACCAGCCTGGGCAACATGGTGATATCCTGTCTCTACAAAAAAATAATATATATATATAAGCCATATGGCCTTGAGTAAGTTACTAAACCTTTTTGTGCCTCAGTTTCCTCATTTATAATATGGCAATGATAATAGGATGTAGTCAGCAGGGTTATAATGAGGAATAATTGAGTTAATACATGTAAAGCACATACAGCAAATCCTGGGACATAATAAGGGGTCAGTGAATGTTGTCTGTTATCACAAGCATTGTTAGTTTTAAGAGGTTTTTAGCAGGGAAGTGCTGATATTGTCATCAGCAACTTTTAAGCAGCAGCTAGTTGTGAACAGACTTGGCTAATAATGAAAGTACAAGCATATGTTTGTGTGATGTTTAACCTATTTAATAAAGCATTTTAATCATCTTAGAAGTGCCATTTAATTAAAATTGATGTGCCACTTATGTATCCTTTTGATCTATTTCTTAAAAGAAGAGCCTTAAATACACTGCTTGGCAATCTTCCTGTAAGCATGGAAAGTAATCAGAGTTCATTTCTTTAAACATGTTCTGAGATTCAGCCTGACTGTACAACTAGTTCAGATTAGTGTAGGTTTCACTTCACAGTCTGGGATCTTTGGTATTCTAGCAAATATTCTGGGTTTTGTTATAAGACAGGGCTTTGTGGAAGGCAACAGAGGAGCATGGTGGAAATGTACTGGCTTAGAATCCTAGCTCTGCCAGTTACTTGCTTGGTAACCTTGCGCAAGTTATTTTAGCTTCTCTGAGACTGTTTCATTATATGTAAAATGGGGTTAATAATAAAACTTATTTCATGGGGTAAAATGACTTAAACATACATAACAGGTGACCATACATTTTGGTGGGTTCCAGGGGGTTCCTTGGTTATGCTCATCATCCCAATGGTACAAATAGTGATGTCCCCTTTCATTCTTCAAAGTGTTCCTGGCTTAGACAATAAATTACATGGTCATTATATTTATACAGAAAGGTTTTTTTTTCTTTTCTTGAGATAGAGTCTCACTCTGTTGCCCTGGGTAGAGTGCAGTGGCACCATCACAGCTCACAACAACCTCAAACTCCTGGGCTCAAGGGATCCTCCTGCCTTAGCCTCCTGAGTAGCTGGGACTACAGGCACATGCCACCATGCCTGACTAATTTTTTTCCATTTTTGGCAGAGACAGGGTCTCGCTCTTGCTCAGGCTGGTCTCAAACTCCTGACCTCAAGTGATCCTCCTGCCTTGGACTCCCAGAGTGCTAGGATTATAGGCATGAACCACCACACCTATCCTTATATAGAAAGTTAAATGGTGCTTGGCACATAGTAAATGCTATTATGTATATGTTAGCTATTATTATGTGTTTGCCCATGTGGGTTTGTTTCATGATTGCCTTCCTCCTTTTCCTCCCTCCCTGAGGATCTTCTCTTCTGGAATAGGCAGAATGATCTACCACAAAGGCCACGTGCATTTGGGCCTTCTCTGCCTGCCAGGGGCCACCTGGCCACAACCCAGTTGCTTTTGCATTGAGCCCATCTTTCACCTTTGGGGTTTAGCACATCTTCTCAGAGGAGTTCTGTGGATGCTATGTCACCAAATTAGGAGGCACTATGGGCTGCTTTTAGTTTGGGGTGATTACTCATCTCAATATCTCAATATCTGCTCCTTGTCTGCTTTGGGAAAGGGCAAGAGAGGAGGGTGAGTAAGAGGTGCTTAGTGCTCAGGCAGGTGATTATGGCTTTGCTGTTGGGATTTGGGCTTTTGCTCATGAAACCACCCATGGTGAACATCTGTGTGGCTGTGTGTCCCCTCTTTTCAGGGTGAACTAACTCTATTATTAACTGTGTGGCCTAGAACATCTGGCAGAATTGAGATGTGGAGAGATCAAAGTGAAGGAGAAAATAGTGCGAATATATTCCTCTTGGTGACTGAAATTCTGAAGTAGGTGACCAAAGTCATTTGGAGAGAGAGGGCTGAGATATGACCTACTCAGAGGAGATACACAAAGGGTCCAGACTGACGTTTCTAAGAGGGTAGGATGCAGAACACTGTCCCTGAGCACACCCTGTAAAGAAAGATATCCAGGGTCTCCTCCATCTCTCTTACAGCCCCCATAGCACACCTTCCCCGTAGATATATACACACCACATCACACCTCCTCCATCAACATAGACACACACTATATTGACATACATCACACACACATCACACACCATACACCACACCACACCTTACCCATAGACACAGACATACACCATACAAACAGACCACACACACACCACATCCTCCACCACACCACACCACACACACACACACACACACACATACCCCATACGCACATGTTATCATGTGTTAACTTGCCCGTCTCCATGACACAGCGAACATTTGTCCCCCTTTGTAACTCCGGAGTCTGGGCACAGAGCAGACACTGTTGAATGAAAGACTAAAGAAATCCATCTTTGAACTACTTCTAGGTTTTCGTGAAATAAAGAGTAGACATTTAATTTCTCATCTAATGAAAATCTCTTCGTACCTGTACGATACCTGGCGCAGAGAAGGCTGCTCGGGAGTGGGGACGCATTGGTGAGGAAGCGCCCACGACGCGCTGTGAGAGGACTGAGCAAAGCGCGAGGAGAAGGAGGAGGCACTTCTGCCCGGGCGACCCAGAGGAGGTGTCATCAAGCGGATCTGAGGTGGACGTCCATGGAGGAGGCAGACATTACGATTCACCGGGGTAGCGGGGGATGGGGTGCGAGGGGCGCATGCGCAGTGCTGCGCACGCCGCACGCACGTGTGACGTGGGCGGAGGACCCGGCGCCTCAGCGCCCCCGCGCGTCCCGCCTTCGCACCCGCTGTGAGCGGCTGCGCCCTGGAGGCAAACCCGAGCGCGTGCCTGGTTTAGCTGCTACCACCTGTGAGAACCTGCCTAGTTAACTTCACCCCAATTTCCCCATCCGTACAAAGCTGTGAGTATTAAATGAGGCACCAGGTGTGAAGGTGCCCAGCACAGTGTCGGACACTTAGTATTAATGTTGAGTCAAATAAGCCCCTTTTTCTTCTTCCTCGTGTCCGTTTTCCTCCATATCTGTAACATGAGGTAACACTAATGCCTCCCTCCTAAGATTATTTTTAAGACTAAGTGGATTAACACTGATAAAGCTCTTCAGTCACACCCAGCATATAGTAAGTGCTCACTTAGTGCTAGCTGCTGCTGCTGGTGTTATAACGTCACCCTATGGGTTTTCTGTTGTCTCTGTCTTTATATTTTCTAATCCCAAGCCTCTGAGTTCAGAAAGGGAATTTTACATCTTCAGAGAGCAGAAGCAAATGTGCCGTTTTCTCTGTCTCCTGAAGGGTTTCCTCAGGACCAGCTACATAATTTGCCCGGCCCGGTGCACACTGAAAATGCAGGGCACCTTGTTTGAAAATTAGTAAGTGTTTCAAAATGGGGACGCTGTAGCATTAAACCAGGTGCAGTCCCTTCTGAGGGTGGTGTCCTGGGCCATGGCACATGTTGCACCCCTACGAAGCTCCTCCAAAGCTTTGACTTCTCAGCATCTGAACCAAGAATCAGAGCAGTGCTGGACACGCCGCACGACTTCTGTTTGAAGTCAGGTCAGATCACGCTTGTTTGCAAAATGAGAAAGACCTCGGTATTTGAGGCAGAGGTGGAGAAAGTGATACTGCATTTAATTGTGTTTTGTTCTCTCGAAACCACTGGACATCTTTGCTTGCCATTGTTGATAATGGTGACCATAACAGCACATAGAAGCAGAGAGCTTGCTTTGGGTCTCTCGTCTTATTAACCATATTCTGTTCCCAGACACCTTACACTTTATAAGGTCATACACTTTATAGATCATAAAGACAATTAACATTTAGTGGTAAGCATAGATGCCCCGTTAGTTGTTTCTCTTCATTCCAGAGTGATTAGCCCCCATGTCTCAGGGCCAGGAGAGGGAACTGAGCAGTAGTGGTAGTGCCCTGTCCGTGAGGGTCACCAGGCACCGAGTGAAGGCTGGTCATTGCTGGGCTCAGTGTGGGGTTCAGAGTCAGAGAAGACATCATCCTTGTTCTCCCAGGAATTTGCAATCAAGTATGGGGACCCTACTTAACTTAAAACAATTAAATTCAAATTAAGTCTATCTGTAATTATAGGAGAATTTGGAGGAGAGATGGATGTGCATGGGCTGGCACATTGAAGAAGACTTCCTGGAGAGGGTAGGGTTTGAGTTGACCTTGAAGGATGGATAGGATTTGGATGGGTGCTGGGGAGGAAGGAAGGCATTCCAGGTGGAGGGGACTGTATGAGCAAAGGCTCTTGAATGACAACCGTACAGTTATGTTGGGGACAGTGAGGAAATTTGAGCTGAATAGAGTAGAAGGAATGCAATGATTTGGGTAAAAAATAAGACGTTTAATAATAACCTCTTACATTTATACAGCTTACATTTAAATAGTGTAAAAAGAATAGCCATTCACAGAAAGGCAGTAAAACATAGTAGTTAAGAGTGCAAACTTTGGAGCTGGATTTTCTGCATGCATACATTCATTCATTCATGCATTCAGTAAATGTTAACTGAGCACTTCCTATGAGCTAGGTGCTGTTGTAGGCATTGGAGACATAGAGACTACAAAGCAGACAAAAGTTCCTGCCTTCATGGATTTATGTTCTAGTGAAAGAGAGATAGGCCATAAATAAAATAAACAAATAATATATGTATGTACACATATACCATATACATGCATACAGCTAAGGAGAACCAGAGTCAGACAGTAAAGTGGTAAAAACAGATTTTATTCAGAAATTATTGCAATAGGGGAAAAGGGACCTCATTATTGAACTGGACTCAATTCTGAACATACTGTGGCAAAATACGGATTTTTTTTTATAACCAAAGAGCAGAGTTGGGGAAAGAGAGGGTGGTTGGTGGTGAAAAATTACTAACAGGAGACATCAAGGGTAGAGAGATTCTTGCCAAACTAACTTAGCAGGATTCTTGCTGAAGTAAGGCCAGGCCTCGTACATCAAGGGGGGGGGGTAGGAAATTTGATCCGTTATCAAGGGTGATCAGATATCAGGGTGGAGATTCTCTCTAAACCAATCTAGCAGGATTTGATGCAAGCCCAGCAAAGACAGGAGCCAAGGTCAAGGCCTGGTTGAGAAAAGGGCTCAGAGAAGCCTGAGTAAAGTTTGGTCAGGGAGAGACTGTTCACACACACACACACACACACACACACACACACACACACACACACACGTTAGATGAAGAGATGTGCTATGGAGAAGAATAAAGCAGGAAAGGGAAATAAGATGCGCTGGATCTAAATCTCCACTTTGCGACTTAACAACTGTATGATCCTGAGCAAATTACTTAGTGTCCCTGTGTCTCAGTTTTCTCATCTATAAAATGGAGATGATAATCGTTCTCATTCATAGAGTGGTGAAGTTTACAACACAGTTCCCTGCACCCAGTAATGCTCAATGACTGTTGGCTGTGCTTATGTGCCCAATTCTGCCCCTGGCTCTGGGGGTGCAGGGTCATCCATGCATGCTCAAGCCAGTCTCTGCCCCACATTCCACCCCTCACCCCCAGCCCCACCGCAGTCTACTCTCTTTATGGAGGTCAGTGTTTCCTGATCTGATCTGCACCCAAACCCGTGAAGGAGGAGTGGTCTCTATTATCAGCCCCTCTTGCTAATAAAGACAGTGCTGATAAGGGCTGTGATTGGAATCCAGTTATATTGTACAGTTATATTATACTGCTACTCAGCATATTTAGAATTGTTTCTTTCCAATTCCCGCTCTCTCTGGCATTTAAAGTTGACATTAAGTTTCAAACAGCAAACATGCCTGTTGGGATTTTAGAAGGAAAGATGCTGTTATGTTCATAGGGCATGGGCAGCCCCTTGTGGTTTGGGGATGTTTGTCAGGCTGTGGATCTATAATGGACAGACTTTGACAGTGGACAGACGCTGCATGGGGAGGGAAGGAGGAAAAAAGAAAGCAAAACATAAAGAGAAGATGAGATAAAACAGGAGCTGTGCTGTGCACTTTCTCTTAGGGAGATAGTGCAGGTCTTTGGTTAAGAGCATAAAGTCAGCATATGCCTGCTAGGGCCACTGTCTGCTCCATATGTGTCTTTGTGCAAATCACAAAACTTTAAAATTGCAAATTAGACACAAAACACAACCTCATGAGTTGGACACTTCTGACATCTTGGGCCTAAAGATGTGTAGCCTCCCCATTGAACAGAATCCAAAGCCCGGACAAATGCCAACCTCCTGTCAACCTTGTAGCATGGGGTGGGGGGGGGAACCAGTGATGGGTTGCAGGCTCCAGTGAGCTACGTGTTATGACAGTGAAGGCATGTAATCACCAGATGGCACTATAGATATAGAAATGCTGGTGTCAGAACTTGAAAGTGCTGTCCAGGGAGGAAGAGGAAACAGGCAGCTAGTTAGAGTGATTTCGAAGGATCTGCTGATTTCAAGCACCCAGTATGGTCCACCTAATTCTATTTTAATACCCCCTTTCTAGGCCTTTCCCAACACTTTAGTTCCCTCAAGTCCATCAGAATTGTTTCCACTTTGAAGCAAGTCTCCAGAGCAGACAACAGAAAGTAAGATAAAACATATTTTTAAAAGATGGCTCAAATTTAAATTCAAATGGATTTTATTTTACATTTTCTTTGAATGATACACTGTTGAGCCACAGTGCAGTCAACTATGGTTTTTAGACACAAATGATATGCTCAGAATGATATGTGGTATGTGTAGATCTTGGCAGAAGATAAGTGGCATTCATTGAGCAAGTCCCCTCTAGGATTCTCTGTCCTGTGAGCATCTGCCACACTCGCCCTTTTCAAATCCAGGGCTGAATTTCCCTCTCTTGGGTATGGAAATGAGCTTATTCATAGTTCATTTGTAAAGTAAACGAGTTTTATATATGAAAAGCAGATGCAGTTGATTCAATATAAATCTGAAAAATCAGGGCTAGAATAGTGGAAGTAGGTAATTAGGTAACCATGCCATATTAAATAAAGTAAACTAACAAGTCATCACCTAGTTCACAGAGCAAGGAGGCTGATGTTTCCCTTCAAAAGGATTCTCAGCAAACTGTTCGTGGTACTTCAGTTGTGGCAAGAGGAGCTGGGAGACATTTCTACACTTTTCATGAGGATTTATGAATATAATCGTAGAATGTGCCCATCCCAATGAGATTCTAGATCAGGGATGGGGAAACTTTTCATGTTGGAAGGCCACATTAATTTAGCTGTAATCAAATAAGGCCACATTCAAGAAACTTCAATTAGATATACTTAAAAATGTACATTATTTTGTAAAAATCTAACTAAGATGTCCTCAATAATTTCAAAAAATGAAAACTATTTGTTAATTTTAAAGTTAATTAACCTTTTAGTGATTTGTTGTATCTGCTTCTTGTTGTAAAGCATTTGAGTATTTGGTTGCAGTATGGAGGTCCACAGTTTCAGTTGATCCTCTAGATGAGTATCAGCTATTTGTAACCTTAAGTGTGTCTTGATTTGGGTTAGGTAGGAGAATGTAGATTTGCAACAGTAAGTGGTTGAAAAGCAAAAAAGCATTTTTTGGGCATGTTGCCAACGGTGTAGGTATTCTACTTCATTTTTCCATATTTCAGTTGGATCTTTCTTAGCATCAATGACTTTAAAATGTCATTTACTG
>VSMD01018196.1:0-27623 GCA_008750895.1 Mirza zaza | reverse complement strand
CCCTGAAAGAACTGAATTTTCATAGCAGCATTCCAAATGGTGGAAAAAACCCAAATGTCCACTGATGAATGTACGGATAAACAAAAAGTGGTATATACATAAAATGGAATACTTTTCCACCTTAAAAAGGAATGAAACACTGATACATGCTACAACATAGATAAATCTTAAATATATGGTAAATGAATTAGGCCAGACACAAAACGGCAAATATTGTGTGACTTCACTTAATATGATGTGCCTGGAACAGACAAATTCATAGAGACAGAAAGTAGAACAATGATTACCAGGAGCTGAGAGAAGAGGATGGGGAATTATTTTTTTTTTTTTTTTTTTTTAGGATAAAGGATTTATTAATATTATCAAAAAACAAATCATTTGTAACATGCTGCTATAATTAGAACCAGTTTATAGATTACTGCCATAAAGAATTTCAACAGTAAACTCAGAGTTTTCTTAAAACAAAAAAATCTAAAGACAGTGAATTGATGCAAACATTCTATATCTGAGAAAAACAATCTTCTTGTGAATTTTAATACTCAGTGCAATATAATCATGTTTTATAGGGGGACGATACTAGCACCGTGACATGAGCCAGGCTTTCAAGGTTTGGATTAGGCCGACTGGAGAGTAGGCTCCCTGCAGAAGGAAAAGAGAGTCAACATTGGGAAAACTTGTCAAACACCAGGGACAAAGAGACCTATTTGTTGTACATATTAGAAGAGGAACTTTAAAAAGTATTTTAAAACTTATGTTCCAAAGCACATGCAACAAATCATGGCGTAGCTGAAAATACTTATAATGAGGCCCAGTCTGAAAAATTCATATAAATGAGGAATTGGAGAGCCAGGACAAGTCTTTTGCTGAGTGCCTTTTCAGCATATATATCTGCCTGGTGTTCAGGGTCACTACCATACTGTAGGGGCTTTAGAAATACTGATGACATTTTTTAAAGCATAACTATCTCTTATTTATAATTAACAGTTTTAGTTAAAATATTTGACGAGGTGAAAGCTCCTGAGCACCACCACTGGCTTTCAGGTTTTATATCTCAAGTATTCCTGAGAAAACAGTGAGAAAAAGAGTGGCTTTCATACATTTTAAAAGCTCTTTTTCAGAGGTTGTTCAGACTTTTCTAGATGAAATAGACAGACAATACTGCAGTTAAAGGAAAAACTGAGACTGATTCCCACTCAAGCTAAGTGACAAGAAAACTTAAAACGATCTGCTCTAAACTGCAAGGTTCAATTGCAACGCAAAAGTGAATGGTACACAGTATCCTTTGCTAAGTGAAGGATAAAGTGTGATTACCCACTTGAAGTTCCCATTACATCATAAGTGCAATTCAGTTTGGGGAAAATAGTTTAATGTATCTCTCAGAAAAAAATAGTTTTTATTTTTCCATCTCAAGCAAAACAGTGGTTATGAGGTCCAGCGCCACCAAGCAACCTTCATCCTGTCCCATACTGCTGAAAATGAATCCAAGGCGGGACGGACATCCAGGATAGTGAACTGGTAGTCCTTGTCCACTTCACCACCGTCATAGTAATCGATCACATATCTCACTTCTGTCCCACAACGGTTGATGATCCAATCATGCCTATCGAAAGGCAACTCATATCTGGAATGAAAACGTGCTAGTGAATGTTAAAATGCTTGTGAGTTTGGTCTTGGTTTAAGCACTGAGAAAGATACAAAAGAAGCATGTGCATATGCCTGCTCTCAGTCAAACATCTAATTGGGGTGTGGGGGTGAGACTCAGAGAATCACACAGTGTAGAGGGCTAAGGGAAGATGGTGCTGAAGAACTGTAATGAGTCCAGATCAGATGACAGCCCATCTGTCTACAGAGGAATGAGGTCAATAGGAAAAGAGACCAAGACCAGGGAGGTCAGCTGAGATACTGCAGAAATGCAGGTGTGAGCTAAGAATCTGAACTAGGCTAGAAGAGAAGGGGAGAAACACTAAGTGCATAGACCCAAAGAGCTTAATCATGGGAGGAATAAGAGGACAGGTCCAAGAATACAGAAGACAATGTAATTTGACCCTATTAATAATTACATAAAAAGCAAGCTACTTCACCCCATCTGCCCATCAATGGGCAAACCTCAGGGAGAGGATGAAATCTACAGCTGAATACTGATAAAGTTTTGGGAGATGGAACTGCAGTTCTTAGACTGGTTTTGGTGCCAAAAGAAAGTTGGTCCTGACCTGAGGAATATGAAATAACACTTCTGCACTGACACTCACCCCATCCAGGAACGAATTCTTGCCCTTGGTGAATACTCTTTTGCTTTCCCTCCAAACCGGATCAACGATGGACCACAAGGACACTCCCTAGAAATTCCCAAATAAGTGTTAAAATATTTTCTTTCCTTTGACAACGACTATGCTCCAGTTTTTCAGTAATATATTTTTTTCTGTATGCATTTTGCATAATATTACATTTACAGAGAGAAAAGTAACTTCTAAAATAATTCTAAGAACAAGTTCCATTTTGTTAAAAAAATGTTCATTTTTCCTTTTGGACTGGGTATGTTCCACTCTCTTCCATTTCTTCCAGACATGTGCACTGTTCCTTTCAGGAGTTCGCAAACAGGGGTTTTCTATTTGGTGCAGGAGGACAGGAGCATTCTCAGAGGGGGGAAATAAAGAAGGCTCAAGTATTGCATTTCATACTTTTCTTTGACAGAGAGTAGCTGAGATTTTTTTCAGACAAACCTAAGAAAATAATATGCCCTTCTTTCATTTCAAACCAATGAACAGCCTTTAAGAAAGAAAAATGATGGATTAATCCCTAGGAACCAATTATAATTAGTGCTGGACCAGCTCCTTAATAACTACACACAAGCTGAGGGTGACAAAGTCCTAACTAGCAAACACACACCTTCTGCCTGCAGATCCTTGCTGAGGGCCCCCTAGGGCCAGCTCTCTGTGGGCACAGGGAGTGGCAGTGCCAATAAAGCCCTCGAGTCCTGCCCTCATGGAGCTTGCAGTCCATCCACATGCTAGACAGACAACTGTTTCCCCAACAGAAGGGGTACCAGTCAAGATAGAGGCCACCTATCTTGTCAACTGCCCTCATTGACAAGACAGCCTTTGGTCTTGATGTATCTCTTTAACTAAGTGGAAGGGAGAAAAAAAAGACCCGTACTTGAGGACTTATGAGTTACTTTACTTCTCCTTTTAGGAACTTCTCCTTAGCACCTCTTCTCAAAAGGGTCACAAGCAAAGCAGCAAACTCAATCCAGCCAAACTTTCTCCTAGAGAGCATAGTATGAGTTTTTAAAAGGCCTAATTTTGACAGAACTCTGGAAAATGACCGAAGGGGAAGCTAAAACTGACAAACCAAAATTCTCTTTTCTCTCTTTGCTCCATAATCACACAAATATTTAGCAGGTGGTCTTAATTAGAGCACACTTTCAACCTGAGTCACTGCAGACACTGTGGCTCCTCTCATGAGAAATCTGGGAGGGTGACTCCTGCAGGCCATGGATTACTATCATTATTATTATTATACTATCATTATGATTATTATCATTCCCCTATCATATGCACCCATCCCTGGCCTGGAGCCCAGGCAGTGACACCCAGAGTGCCACTAATTAACTTCAGAGTGCAAATATTAAAAAAAAAGAACACCTCAAAAAATTATTAAGTGGATTTTAGCCAAGAAATTAATCAATCACATTTCACAATGAATTTGAAATGTAACGACTAATTATGATATAATCTGGCTCTTTGTGCAGACATGCGCTGCCCTTACACTTCACAAAGAGGACTCCACAAACCAGCAGCACCAGCCTCACTCTAAAACATGAGCTTGGACCCCATCCAGACAGATTAAGCTAGACACTCTGGGGATGGGATCCAGCATGCAGGCTTTTAACAAACCTTCCAGGTGATGCTGATGCACACTCAAAACAGACTAAGGTCCCATCACTGTTAACACACATGATTGCATTTACCTGCTCTACCTGAGAAAAAGGGCCCTATCTGATGAGATCACTTTATGTTTAGTCATAATGGAGATTCAATAAATGCTGTTGAGGGAACAGAAATGTCTTTCCTATCTTCTTTGAGGCAGATAACATTTTAGTATCTCTGTTCCCACATGCTCTGCTTTCAATGGACTGTGATACTCCTCCTGCTAAGAGGTGGGGTCTCTGTCCACTCCCCTGGCAACTGGGCAGGCTCCTGATGCTATGGGATTGCCAGGCTAGCCCAGAAAAGGAGATACAGCTTCCGCCTGGGGCTCTTTGGAACTCTAGCCACCATGATGTGAGGAAGCCAAAGCAGCCATATTCACAGGCTGTGGACAGGTGATCTGGCCGAAGGCTGGCACCACTGGCCAGATGAGTAAATGATGGAGCCTTCAGAGGACTCTATCCCAAGGCTCTGAAGCCATCCTGACCACTGAGTCTCTGCAGCCAAGGTCCCAGACATCAGGGAACAGAGATGAACCATCCCTGCTCTGTCCTTTCCACTGTAGACCCACCGAATTCACAAGCCTAATAAAATAGTTACTCTTTTTTACATAACTAAGAAGGGGCAGTCTGGCATGCAACAATAGTCTGGGACATGCCTGCTACATAAAATGTTTTATTAGAATAACTAATTATTTGAATAAAATGTTAAAATTCTAAAAATGTGATATAAGAAAGGTGTCGGATATTTTTTTAAGATCTCAAACATACTTACGCAGCATGGAGGGCTTCCCACTTCAATATCTCCTTCCAAGCCTGCTCATTATTCTGATTGTGAATCCTAATGATATTATACATATCTTTCTGGCTAATATCCTCATCCTTCCACTTCCACCTACGAAAGAACATTTGGTAAAACTTGACAAATATTACTGATAATGTCATAAAGTTAATCCATATATGCATGATTTATTAAATATTACCCTTTATGAAAGAACTAAGAATGCTCATTTTCTCTGAATTTAACAGATTTAAGACTCATTTTAAAGATTTACTCATGATTGTGAAGTATCACCATAAAAAATCCAAAGCTATTATATAAACACTAAAAACAAAGATTAAAATTTCACCTTAATCTGATTTTACTAAGTCACAAAATACCAGACTTACAGAACCATCTATTTTTAAGGTGACAGTTGTTCAGTTAGTACCATTAATTAATGATTTCCTAACTTTTTTCTAAGCATTTTATATAAGAGTGGTTTTTCTTAAAGCCTATTACTGGCCATGATGGATAATTTTATGTTTCACAATGGGCCTCAGGGTACCCAGACATTTGGTCAAAGATTATTCTGGGTGTGCCTGTGAGGGTGTTTTTGAACAAAATGAACATTTCAACCCATAGACTGAATAAAGCAGATTGCCCTCCCCTCTCCATGTGGATGAGTCGCATCCAATCAGTTGTAGGCTTGAATGAAACAAAAAGGATGACCCTTCCATGAGTAAGAGGGAACTCCTTCTACATGATTGTTTGAGCTGGGACATTAGTCTTTTTCTGCCTTTGGACTTGAACTGAAACATCGGCTCTTCTTGGGTTTCGAGCCTGCTGGCTTTCAGACTAGAACTTATACCATCAGCTCTCTGGTTTGCAGGCCTTCAGACTTAGACTAGAACTATACTATTAGCTCTCTTGTATCTGCAGCTTGCTGGCTGCAGATCTTGGGGCTTGTTAGCTTCCATAATTGTGAGTAGATTTCTTATAATAAATCCCTTCCAGCCCTCCCTGCAATACACACATACATTCTATTGGTTTCATTCCTCTGGACAACCTTGACTAAAATACTGGCCTTGCACTTATATTCTGATAGGTCTGAAAAATTAGTTGAGTATTATAAACTGATTAACTCATAAAAGCTTTCTGTATGTTTGGAGGGTGAAAACCTTTTTAACATTCTTAGATACATCTGACAAGCAAATTTACATTCTAAATAATATGCTCACTCACCCTTTCCTTAACATTGCATTCCAGAACATCTGCTCAGAAGGATAAACCCATTTTTTCTCTGAATCTGCTCTCGGAATAGATGACTCCTCTCTGGCAGTAGACAATGCAAACGGCTGATCTGGAGCAGGAGTTTGATTAGGTGGTGGCATCTAAATAAAATAAGCAGATTTGCTTTTTAAATGTTGGACATATGATATAAAGTCAAAACAAGCAATATAATTACTTCCTGGAAAGCAATGCACCACACACAAAGCACAGGTTACTGATTAAACCAGTGACAGCAAAATTTCAGACTTCTCAGATAATTTGACTGCTGTTGTTTTTTTTTTATTGATGCATAATAAATGTATATTGTTTTGGAGTACATGTGATAATTTAATACATTTATATAATTTGTAAAGATCAAATCAGTGTACTTAGGAAAAATAGGGAATATGTCACAAATTTTCATGCCAACCTTGGACAGGGGCCATGTTAACCTTCTCTATATTTTTCCAATTTTAATATATGTGCTGCCAAAGGGAGCACAATTTGGTTACAGAGTAAGAATACTGAAATTGTTTTTCATTGTTAAGTGCTCATAAATGGTAAATAAACATTGTGGTTAAATTCTTGGTCTCCTCCTCCTTTGAACAAATTTAGAAGTAATGTCACCAAGAAATAAGAAGTAAAAATTAATACTACGATCTGCAGACATTTCTAAAACCCTTTTTGTGACAAGCTCTTCAAAAATGACTACTCACTCTGAGGAAAAGTCTCATAGAATACACACACAACGTCACTTTCTTTTTAAACACTCTTGACTTTTAGGTTCCTGAAAGCTAATACTTTCATTCTTTGGGTTGAATACATTATAGATGAGTATCTGCATCTCAATGCTGCCAGACCAGAAGGTATGAAGAATCCCTTGTCCCAGACATATGGGTCAGCAATACTGTATGGTAACACCTAGCCCAGGTCAGGGTCTCTCATGTTTAGTTCTATTGACACTGGGGCTAGACAATTTTTAGTTACATGGGTCTGTTCTAAGCATTGTAGGATGTTTAACAGAATGACTGCCTAGAGGCCAAAAACATCCCAGGTTAGGAATCACTGGCCTTTAGCTCTAAAATGGGGACACTAACAATGCTGGCTGCACAGAGTTGTCATAAGGATTAAAGGAGAACAAGCAGGGTGCTTAGCTCAAATGCTACAAAAGTGATCAAAAGAAAAGTTAGCTGTGATAAATATTCTCATTACACATAATGTTTCCATGGGGTAAGAGTCTAGGTCTGTGAGATTCCGAAGGGCCCATGTTCTGAACCACTAGGCTATTAGACATAATCTATACCAGTGGTCTCCCGGGGTGCTTCTGGCAATCTTGCCTGTCACTGCTTTCATGCCACAGAGAAAGCAGCAACAGAGCTGAGTAGTGTAACAGAGACTATATGGCCCACAAAACCAAAAATATTTACTGTCTGGCCCTTTACAGAAGCAGTGTGCTGATGACCCCTGGTCCAAATAGGTGACAGCCTATGTGGAAGATGATCTTGGTGTAGTGCCCAAAACTTTATTTTCAAAAACAGGCAGTGGGTCATAGTTTGCCCATTCCTGAGGTGGATGCTGCTATTGGATCCCACACATTCTTTCTTTCCCAGGATAAATATTTCTAGTTCCTTCAGATGTTGCCTGGTTCACTAAAATTTCTACCCTTGATAATCCTGTGGCCCTCTAAAGTACAGGCCTGAGATTGTTTCTCTGTTAAAATGTGATTACAAACATGAGACCATAATCCCCAATGTTGTCTATCACAAAATATAGTGAAGCCACGTCTACCTTGTCCTCACTTCTTGACAGCATTAAATTCGATAGTAGCCATGGGACAACCAGCCCAGTGACTCATGTGCAGGCTAGCACAAAATTGTCCCTGAAGAAGTCCCCCAATCTTGTAATGTACCTATAAGGTTTTACCAGACCAAAATCACCTTTACTAATGCTAGCTACAGTTCTTAGGGAATTTCCCATCTACCACCTAGTAACTCTCTCCCAAAAGAAAATATTCGTTTGGCATGGCTTACTGCCAGTAAACTTATTCTGGCTCTTCGTAATCACTGTTTTCTTTCCCAGACACTTTCTGAAACTATACTTAGTAACATATTCTAGATTTTCACTATGAACAGAATATCAAACTTCTTTGTTTTAAAGGACAGAAGAATCCATCCTAGAAGTCTACATTTTTTGGGGGGAGTCTGTACAATCATCTCTGCACAGAAAGCTTTAAAAGAAGGGATGACCATTGATTACCAGATTTGAAGGATCTAGCTTCTCCTTATTGTCAACTGCAGCACCCGTAACGGGACACTCCACATACTCATAAGCGCGTTCCTGGTGGGCAGGCACACAGTATGTTTTGTTGTCACAGGTTCGGTCAGATGGTTCCGCGCTCACTGGACAGCCTGAAATAATCAAGTATAAAAATGGTGTCACCACAAAGGCCCTAAAAAGTTGAATTTCTGATCAATGATTACCACATAGGAAAAGACAGGTTTCTTGGCTTAAATCTAACTGAGTTAAGCTAGCTAATAATCCAAAGTCTTAAAGATGAGGAGAAAGTTCTACAAATTTACTTTCCCTTTGAAAGAGAAACAGGTACCCATTCTCTAATTGTGTCATGCCTCCAGCAAAAATAAACCAAAGAAATCTTAGCAGTTGCAAGAGCATGTATTGTCCACGCCATGGTTTTAGTAACAGGCTAGAAGGTACCTGGTTGGATTAGCAACTGGGAGTTGTCAGGGGAACCTAAGCAGGGACCAGGACACATTTCATGGGGTCTCCTTGACTTTCCATTCACTAGTTCCAGACAAGCCCAGCCCCAGTCAGGACACAGCTACAGTCTAGACTTTTGTTACCGACGCATTTTCTCAGGTACTAGTGACAAGAGAAGAAAATGAGCAGAGGAAACTTCACAAAAGCTACTGGAGACAAATTTGAGTGCCACTCTGCATATGCTTTGTCCCAAGACTGAAACAAGCCACAGAAAACTACCATTTAGCCAGACACAGTGGTTCACACCTGTTGTCCCAGCTACTTGGGAGGCTGAGATGGGAGGATCCACGGAGCCAGGAGTCCTAGGGTGCGATGAGCTATGATCATGCCTGTAAATAGTCATTGCACTCCAGCCTGGGCAACATGGCAAGACCCCATCTTTAAAAGAGAAAATAACTACCACTTGGCCTAGGTGATATTCCCCATCAGAAGACAGTAAGAGGTTCCAAGAAAAGGCAGGCATTAAAGAAAATGTTCCACAACCCATGTGGGATCCAGATGCCTCTTATGAGTGAAGATCTGAGCCTAATAAGATGAACAATAGTCATCACCCAAGGATCCAGACTGCTGATCCCAGCAAGTGTGGGGACTGAGAAGCAGCCCAGGAAGATAACTGTTTATCCAATGGAATCCTCCTCTCAGACAGTAGCACCTACAGGAGTACACTGAATGCTGGGTGCCCTACGTGACAAAGATGAGCTTCCTTTCACTTTCTTCCCTATGCCTCTCCTCCTAAGCCCCCACTTCCTAGTACTCTGTGCAGCTGCTCACTTTAGAAGTGAAGGGAGACTTTGCTATACCTTCCCTCTATACCATTCAAAGCACCAATCAATCCTTTCCAGGTCACTGATCCCAGCTGAGTGTTGAAAAGAAAATATTGTTTAGATTTTTCACATTATATAACTAGTGGCCCCTTCATTCTCTTACAATTACCCACACTCTTTACTAACGTTAGTAAGTCTGACTGATAGCTCTCCAAGAGACACAGCAAATGAATAAAACCAGAGAAAGGGCTCTATGATCTCCTTGGGGACACTCAAAACAGGACCACACCTGCTTTGTCTGATCTGTGTCAATGCTTCCTGTACAAATAAACTGTGGAAGAGCACTGGATCTATCCTGTCCAATGTCACAGAATTTTTGCTGGCTTTGGCACTTACTTTGTGACTTGGAGCATATAAATTACTTTGAGCCTTAGTTTCCTTGACTATAAAATAGGGAGAAAACCTACCACACAGGATTACAAAGTCAAGAATGTAAGCTCCCTCAGGAAAATAAGTTTTGTCTATTTGGTACACTGCTATTCTCTCCATGAAAAAACAAACAAAATCTAGCAGTGCTCGGCACAGAATGAGCAATGACCTCTATGAGTGGGCTGGCTGACTGAGGGAATGAATGACTATAATGCAAGTGTTAGTACTCAAGTAAGCACACCATATTGCTTCTGCCCCTCACAACTTACTGATTCAAGCCATACTTTAATATGAACATGCATCGACTAAACATGAAAGACAGCGTTTCCATTTTCACCTTTTTACCAAAAGAATGGACCACAAGTCCATTAGGCAATGGCTTATATTTACATAGAAAAATAGTACAACGAATATCAGAGCAAAGTTGATTAAGAAAGCTAGATCTACATCAAAGTTTCTAAACCTTGGCCTTCTTGACATTTGTAGCGAGATGATTCTTTGCTCGGGGACCATTCGGTGCACTGTAGGATGTTTAGCAGCATCCCTGGCCTCTCCCCACTAGATGCCAGTAGCTCCCTTTTCTCTCAGTTGTGACAACCAAAAATGTCTCCAGACATTAGCAAATGTCCCCTAGGGGGTGGAGGGAATGCCCCTCCAGTTGAGAACTGCTGATGTAGGTAGGCACAAGGAAACTTCGGGGAGATGGGGCTCATTTATAGAGTAATCACTAAGTTCTCATGCATTATCTCAACTAATCATCATACTAACCCTGTGAAATATTATTATATCCTCATCTTACAGATGATGGACTGAGACTTAGAGAGGACCAGACCCAGGGGGCCTCATTTCCATGCCTATGAGCCTCACCAACACCTTATACTTCTGCGTCTTCCTTAAAAACCTTTTGGGAATTATCTTGTGCTTTTTTTTGCTAGGCCAAAGATTGACTACCTTTCATTTTTCCTTCGTGCATTGGGCATCCTGAAGGTGAGGATGCTGTCTGATGATTTGAAGCAGTTGAGGTAACTGTAACAGCAGGAGTAGATGCAGACGAACCCATGGCTGGAATCACAGTATTGACTCCAAACAGTTTTAAATTCCCACCTGCCAAAGAGAGACAGATTAATGCCGATGCCTGGACTCAGACTATTTATTCCCTTGTTATTCTTAATCTGGCCAACGCTCCTTCTTTCTCTTTGTCATCCCATGGGAACCTACCCAGCAGGTTACCCACTCTGAGGAACAGCTTTTATACATTGCCCCCTTTGGGAAATACTGTGAAATCTATGCCAACCTGTGGGGGCACGTTTCTAAGGGAGTGGGGATATGGGGGTTGAGGTGAGGCGGCTTGAGAAACCACGTCACAGAAAGGGGGTTCCTGGGGAAACGGTCCTAGGCGTGATGATCGGTTGGGGAGAGGACGCCCACTGACCCCAGACTTGACCCCCGCCCCTGGGGTCTTACCGAGGGGCTGGGGCGTCGGGGAGAGGGATGTGGCAAGGAAATGGGGACTCGAGGAAGAAAGAAAGGGACAGTGGAGGTCGAGGTGCTGCCAAAGTCTTCCACACAACGTCCCTGAGAGTTTCACTTACTCCCGCCTGCGGTTCCCAGACCAAACTGGCCGCAGCCAGCCCGCCCTTCCACACCTGATTCCTCCCACGGGCTGCTCCGGGTGGCCGGCTCCGCGCCTCTAACTGCCAACCAGAACCCAGAGAAGCAGCGACTTCAAGCCGCCGCCGCCTTCCTAGCGCTGGGTCACCGCTATGCCGCGGTCACAGCCGGCGTTCGCACGCGCCGCTACTTCCTTTTTTGAAGGCGGGACTTCCGGGCTCGCGGAAGGATGGCGCGGGCTGAAGAGGAGCGTTTTCCCGTCAATCATGGAGAGCGTGTACCACCCCCTCCGAGCCTCAACCCTCAACGGTGAGGGCCCGCTTTCTGGCCCCGCCCCGCTGGCTGGGCGCCCTTTTCAAAACCCAGCTGACAGGACAGTTGTCTGCTCCGCAGGCTTCCCTAGGGTAAAGCTCTCTGCTATAAATGCTTTAAGCAGCAGCGAGGGAGAGGCGCTATGGAGGAGTTTTATAATTTCTGGGTTTTTTTTTTTAAATGTTATCCCGTCGGTTTTAATTTTAGCAATGATTCAAGAAATATTAGTAGGTGTCCAGAGACTGTGACTGACTCTGGAGATTCAAAATGAGTCAGACAGGGTTTTGGCTGCCCAGGCCTCCTTAACTGGGTGCGTGGATTTGAATATCTGTATTTTCGTTTATTCCAACAGAAATTCAACCTTTTCTTCTGTCAGGAATGTAGGCAACAAATCCTAGTAGTGTTAGCGATATGTGGCACTAATAGAAATTGTTGGAGTGTGAAGTCTATACGCGTGGGGAGAAAGAATTCTCAGACAGTGACTAGGATATACAAAAGTAAAAGTTTATTTTCCTGAGAAAGAAAGAAGGGGGGGGCATGACATACAGAGGGAAGAAAGAAATGTAGGGCCACGAAGAAAGTTGCTTGGTCCTTTCAAAGGATAGAAATGGCTTTTTTCTCTCCTTCAGGGGACTGATAACAAAAGAGGCTGTGAAGCTGCTGTGTTGGCTTTTTCTGTTTCTCACGTAGCAGATTGATAGTAGAAATTAGTGTCTTCTTTTTTTTCTTGATAGTGGGAGGCATCTGGTACTCTCTTCTTGAGGAAGCAGGAGAAGCTCGCAGTCCTACTGTCCGCTCAGGTATGTTTTCAAGGCTGAGAAAACTCAGAGATAACAAGTTAGGTACAGTGTTTTAATTAAACAAAGGGCAGTTGTGTTGTGAATTTATTTATCTTACTTTGGTAGTTTATTTTCCTCTGTTAGACAGGTTATTAGTGAGACCACCTGTCAGAAATTACAGATAAATTATGTTGCATATGGTTGTGTCTGTCTCAAATACTACCCATGACTACTTTGAAAATAAGGTAATGTGATCTTGTTACTTAAAGTGTTAATAAAAACGGTGTACTTTTCTACATCACTGTAGTATGCCCAGATCCCTTCTTAGGGCTCCCGCAGTCCATTTCCCTAGGTTCTGGGAGTGTTGGCGGCTAACAGCTCTCAGCTGAGCCTCCAGGAATTGCCCTCTGCCTAAGAGAATTGCCTCATACAAAATCACATTCCCTCCTTGGGGACAGTTGGCAGTTTATGAGTTTTCTGTGCAAGGGTACTTAAGCCCAGGCCCCTAGCCTCAGGGGGACAACTGGAAAGGGCCATCTACCTTCAGAGCTGCCATAGGACCAGCAGAGGATTCCACTGAGACTACATTCACTACATCACAGTTCAACTTCTCTCTTTGCCCACAAGTCTTGTGTCTCTCCCACAATTCCCTCTGTCTCCTACAATTCTCAGTTCTGTTACTAAAACACAGCCAGGGGACCCCTTACAGCTCCATGTTCTGTGGAATCTGCCAGGATTCACCACATCTGTACTCAGAGGGATCATGTCTATACCAAGGGCTAGGGTTGCCTCTTACTCTTGGAAATAAATACCACTTTTCTTTAAAAGGATTTGTTGCCAATAAAATTACAGATTAATAGAGGTTATTCTGTTTAATATTCTCCCAACCATTGTAATAATTTCTGACGGTATATTATTATTAATTGGTAAGTCCCAAGCTTTTTTTTTATAAGAGTCAATATAAACCTCTAAAAATTGAATTAATTAATTCACTGATTGTGAATGACTACCTTTTATTGTGGATCATTCCCACCTTCTTATTCAAGCCCTAGTTCCATATCTCCAGATGTACACAGGGCATTGCTCTTTGAGAAAGTTTCTCTAATTTATAGCTGAACTTATTTAAGATTGGACTCTTTTTGATACCAGACAAGGGGGTCTAAGTGGGCACTGATGAGCCTGCAGTAAGGCTGGTTCAGAAAAATGAAGGCTATCCTCTGATAGATGCCAACAGGGAGATGCCCAGCATCTTCCTCTGTTCCAAAATCCAGAGTGTATGAAGTGCGAGATGAGACAGGGCCCTGCTTCTCTCTGTGACAGTACTTCTCACCTGGGGCTCATTTTGCTGCCCCCATCCTGAGCGGGTATTTGGCAATGTCTGGAGACATTTTTGGTTGTCACACTGGGGATAGGGGTTTCTAATGGCATCAAGTGGATAGAGTCCAAGGACTCTGCTAAATATCCTATAATCCAAAGGACAACTGTAGCAACAAAGAATTATCTGGACCCAAACGTCAGTAATGCCAAGTTGGAGAAACTGTTTTGGGAAGATCAAAGGCCAGAAACTTCTTCTCCTTGATACCCGGAAGCTAAAACATGGGCTCCTACCTTCTCAGCCTGTCGTGTGTGTGTGTGTGTGTGTGTGTGTGTGTGTATGTTCTGTGTGTGTGTGTATGTTCTGTGTGTGTGTGTGTGTATGTTCGCTAAGTAACTACATTGGGACTATTTAACTCATTACCCCTTCATTTTACCCCAAACCAATACCTACAGTCATTCTGAAGCTGAAATGGGTAAAAACCTCACTATTGTTGAGTAGTAAAAAATATTATTATTGGGGTTATTATGATTAAGTTGCTGATACAGTTGTTGCCACAAGTGGGCCTTTACAAGTGACCACTGAAAAAGATGGGAGCAGCTCTGGTAAGAATGGGTGAAATGAGCTTTGCTCTGGAGAGGAGCTCGGGAGAACCATGTGAGTCACAATCAACCCAGGCAGAAAACATCAGTAGATGTTTTGCCTAGAGGAGTGGCAGATTTGATCTTTTCTTCCCTTTGGAAATAATTAGTAGTGGATTTGGTTTGCTAATGCTTACTGATGTTAGAGAGAAATGGGGGAAACCACAGGATTATTTTAATGAAATTTCCAGTGGATATCATATTTGCCTTTCATTTTTTAAAGCATAAACTGCAACCAAAGACCTTCCAACATATTCTTTTGAAGGAGAGAGTCTTATGGTAGACTATAGTTGTCTGAAGTTACCATCTTACTGCATAAAGACAAAGTTAAGATGAAGTAAATAAGAGAGGAGTAAAGAAATGGCTGCTGATTTTGAGAAATACATAAATTTAGGGGCAAGACTAGTTCAGTGTTGGACATGTTGCAGTTGAAATGACCGTTATCTAGGCCGTAGAATCCAAGAAGCATTTCAGAACACAAAATTGGAACTCAGGGAAGAGCTGATTGTAGATAAGGTAATGTAAGTCATAAGGTATGGTTGGATATTAAAACCACAAGGATGAATGATAACATCCTTCAAGGCTTTTGGTTTTCTTTGCTGTCATTCTATATTTACCAATGAACTTTCTTGTTTAGTTTTGTTTCCCTATTAGGAAGAGAATGCTTGATTAGCCAAATTAAATATATTCCTTTCTCCTTGGCAGTTGATTTCTTATTGTAAGCCTTGTGAATTAATAAATTGGAGAGGCCGGCGCAGTGGCTCACGCCTGTAATTCTAGAATTCTAGCTTTGAGAGAATTGAGAGGCCAAGGAGAGAGAACTTTGAGAGGACCAAGGTTGAGAGAACTTTGAGAGGCCAAGGTGGGCGGATCGCTCAAGGTCAGGAGTTCGAAATCAGTCTGAGCCCAAATGCGAGACCTCGTCTCTACTAAAAATAGAAAGAAATTAATTGGCCAACTAATGTATGTAGAAAAAATTAGCCAGGCATGGGGGTGCATGCCTGTAGTCCCAGCTACTTGGGAGGCTGAGGAAGGAGGATCGGTTGAGCCCAGGAGTTAGAGGTTGCTGTGAGCTAGGCTGACACCACGGCACTCTAGCCGGGCAACAGAGTGAGACTCTGTCTCATAAATAAATAAATAAATAAATAAAAAAGAAGAGAAGTAAAAATGGAAGGAAAATCAAGAAAGCAAGGTATGAATGGCTATAGAAGAAGAAGGGGAAGGCTAGTGGTTTGTACTCACTCTAAAGTGGGATTGAAGAATTAAAGCCACAAAAGACAAGTTGACAAACCATTCTCTAACACTACCACATGAAATACAGTTTTCCAATAAATATGCTTTGGGGAATACTGAAATTAGTATTTTAATTCTTGAATCCTAATAGATAAAGATGTTTGTGATATTATTCTATTGTGTGGTTTCCCTATGCAATAAAGCCCAAAGATATACAGGCTCTAAATGTAGAGTTATTAGTACAGATATTTAAAAGATATAATCAGAATGAAGGAAAGGTTTGGGTTTTCCTTCTCTCTGTCTCACTCTATCTCTGACTCTCTCTCTCTCTCTCTCTCTCTCTCACACACACACACACACACACATATACACACAACAGCAATAGCAATATCAGGTTTTAAACCCAAAAAGATACATTCCAAATTATAAAACATGAAATAAACAGTTAACATATTATAAATGTTAAAATATCTTACCCTTGCCCCTCTGCCCTGGGGGCTCTCTGCCAGTTTGCTCAGTTCCTGTCCAATTATACCTCCCCTGATGTTACTTATGTCAGAAGCAGAGGCAGTATGAAGCCCAGTGCATGCAATTATCTGAGGAGTGCTCTTTTGTCCCCAGATCTCTATCTTACCAACTGTTTCGCTGGGGTTTTCCAGAGAAATAGAACCGATAGGATGTGTGTGCGCGTGCGTGCGTGCGCGTGTGTGTGTGTGTGTGTGTGTGTGTTCTAAAGGAATTTTAAGGAATTGGCTCACACACTTGTGAGGACTGGCAAGTCTGAAATCTGTAGGGCAGGCTGGCAGGCCATTTCCTGAGCTCCTGCTATGTGCTTGATGTGGTGCCAGTCTCTGAGGCCATGGGATGTGGGAGGTATGTTCTCTGCTGCCTTGCCAATATTCTACTTGGCAAGATAGACACACCTTCATTATTGTGATTATGTTATAAAGTAACTCTGGAGTATAAAGAAAATCTACTCAGCCATAGTCTTTACTCTGAAGAAGTGACCTCTGAATTGATTTTTTATTTTCCTATTTTAACCATTTTTAAGTGTACAATCCAGTGGTATTACAATATTCACAATGTTGTGCAATCATCACCATTAATTGATTTGTAATGGCCAAGTAGGGATTATTCCAGTGTAGCAAACATCGTTAGATGCTATAGACAGCTATTCTCTCTCTGACTCCATTTTTTTAACACAAATATTATAGTAGCATACTTTAGGGTTTAACCCATTATTATTTACCTAAAATATTTGGGAAGTTTTCCATATCAGTACATACAGTGTTCCTTTTTGTTTTCATTTAACAGATTCAAGAATTAAAATATGAGTTTCCATATTAATGCAGTGTTTCTTTTTTTATTTAACAGGTGTATATGATTTTATTGTATAGATTAATGCAGTTTATGTAACTGCTCCCTTACTAATGAACTAAATTTAGATTGTTTCCAACATTTTCCTATTACAAATAATACTACAGTGAGTAATATTGTGCTTACATAATCTCTTACACTGTGTGAACATATCTGTGCTATACCTACAATTGAAATGACTTGGTTAAAGGGAACGTAGTTTTAAAACTTTGATAGACTTTTCCAAATGATCCTTGATAGGTGAATGTACCAATTAACACTTCCCCAGGACTGTATGAGAGTGCCTGTTTTCCCACACCTTCATCAACACAGCATATTTCTCTTAATTTCTAGGCAAGGAAATTAACCTTTTTTCTAAAGTGTGAGTTTGAAATATTTTCTAATATTTTTTTCTTTTGATGAGTTTTTCTTTGGGTAATTTTTATTCATCTTAATTTTATAGTCTTTTATGGTTTCTAGGTATTGTGGTGTAGTTAGAAATACTTTAATTTCTACATTAATTCTCCCACATTTCTTCAATTTAAAAAAATACAACTTTTTACTATAAATCATTCATATATTTGAAATTTATTCTGGTGTAAAGAATAAAGTGCAGCCCTGCTATGGTTTAGATATGGTTGGTTTGTCCCCACCAAATCTCATGTTGAAATTTGATCCCCAGTTTGGTAGTGCTGGGAGGCGGAGCCTAGTGGGAGGTGTTTGGGTCATGGAGGTGAATGGCTGGGTGCAGTTCTCATGGTAGTGAGTTCTCACAGCAGTGGGTTTGCACTCTCCTGAGAATGGATTAGTTCCCGGGAGAGCAGGGCTGTTATAATTCCAGGTTCCTTCTCTAGTTCGCACTCTATTTGCACCTGCCGGCTTCCCCTTTGGCCTTCTCTGCCATGTTTTGATGTAGCACAAAAGCCTTCACTAGAAGCTGAGATGATGCCAATGCCATACTTCTTGTGTAGTCTGCAGAACTGTGAGCCAAATAAATGTTTTTTCTTTATAAATTATGCAACGTCAGGTATTCTGTTGTAGTAACACAAAATGTACTAAGACAAGCTGCAATGACTACATTCATTTTATGCTCTTCCATATTTTGAATTCTTTTGTCTTTAATCTTTTTTTTTTTTTTGAGACAGAGTCTCACTTTGTTGCCCAGGCTAGAGTGAGTGCCGTGGCATTAGCCTAGCTCGCAGCAACCCCAGTCTCCTGGGCTCAAGCGATCCTACTGCCTCAGCCTCCTGAGTAGCTGGGACTACAGGCATGCACCACCATGCCTGACTAATTTTTTGTATATATATTTTTAGTTGGTCAATTAATTTCTTTCTATTTTTAGTAGAGACGGGGTCTTGCTCAGTGTCTTTAGTCTTAATTTTTGTGTGTTTACCTTGGATTTCTCAGGGATTATTTCATATAACCTTAACTAAAAATTATTTTACTTCCTCCTTTCCAACGTTAATGCCTCTAATTTCTTTCTCCTGCATGGGGCATGACTTTCCAGCAAAATGTTAAATAAAAGTGGTAGTGGAAATGTGTCTAATGTTTACTCATTAAGCATTTTGCTAACTTTTAGATTAGCATAAATTTTTGTCATGCTTAGGAAATATCCATATATCTCTATTTTGTTATGAGTTTTTAAAAACTCAATAAGTGATTTGGTGAGTGGGTTTTCACAGGAGATGATAAAGGGGCTGAGTTTCCCATCTGAGTCAATGTGGACTGAGCTTGTACAGGCAGAAAAAGGAGCCCAGAGGCAGAAGTGACCATGGGAACATAAATCCCTGAGGAGTGCAATATAACCTTGGGAAACCCAATCTTCCATGGACCATGGACTGGGATTCAAGTGAATCAGACTTTGAGCTCCAGGAGGTAGGGAAGGCAGGCCTAGCTGACAAAGGCTCACGCTTTGCTTAAGGGTGACCTTATTAAACAAATGCCATACAAAATATGGTAAGTTGATAATAAAAGATTCTGTGGTGTTTAATTTGTGTGTGTGTGTGTGTGTTTGTGTGTTTGCACACCTATTGAGGCCCCCAGACCACTCAGATTTAGGATTCTTTTTTGGTTTATTTTTTGAGACAGAGTCTCTCTCAGTCTCCCCAGCTAGAGTGCAGTGGCGTTATCATAGCAACCTCCTCCAACTCCTGGGCTCAAGTGATCACTGCAACCTCCTCCAACTCCTGGGCTCAAGTGATCCTACTGCCTCACCTTCCCAGGTAGCTGGGACTAAAAGCAGGTGCCGCCACACCTGGCTAATTTTTCTATTTTTAGTCAAGACAGGAGTCTTGCTCTCACTCAGGCTGGTCTTGAACTCCTGACCTCAAGCAATCCTCCCACCTTGCCTCCCAAAGTGCTAGGATTACAGGTGTGAGCCATCATGCTTGGCCGGATTTAGGATTCTTCAAGAAAACAGATTAGGTGACATTTGCCCTCCAAAGGCAAGGGAAGAGGTGGCCAGGGAAGGACAATGTTCTGGCTGGAAAGGAGACAAGATCTGAGTAAAGGAAGCAGAAGGACACACACTTCCACTCATGATTTAGCGTTTGTAGGACTGCCTAGCATGTAGGAGTTTAGAGCTGGGTTAGTATTATTTAAAGGACTACAAGATGCCTGGCCTTTAATTTAAAAGAGGTGTGAAGGTGGAGCATGGCAGGTGGTGAACCAAAGGAATTTACTATGATCTGAAAAATAAGCTTAAGTACTAACTCCACTGTGGGTGGGGAGGCAAGAACCTTCCCTTTTTTGAGTTGAAGATAGCCTCTTCAGTCTGGACTTGCTTTCCTAAATTCCAAATCTTCCTTCTCTACAAAACAAGGTGAAGTATTTTATGCTAGCTACCAAAATCATTGACTGTATTTTACATGAATTTGGAAATTTATTATGCTATGAAAGTGTTCCCTAGCTATTTCATATGTATCCATAGTCTCTCTCGCAACACAGTTTCTGCTTTATATTTTTGGACTCTCACGTAGTCCATATTTTGTTTTGCAGAGAAGATATTAAATAGTTGTGGCTGGTTGAGTTCTCATCTCTATGCAACCAAAGTTAGCTGGTTCTCTAGACATCTTGATGCCACCCAGTGAGAGTGTTTTCTGGATTTAGTGATTTGGTGCTGGTTATTTTTACCTTCTCTGAAAATGGAGCCTCAGAATAGAGACAGACTGAAAAATCTGAAAAGTCTCTTATTTTGAGAACCATGAACATGTTATCCATCTATGACCCTGTGACCGAGCTATTAATTAGACATTGCCAACACATTTCCACACAAAGACCTCATAGTCTTCAGTGTGAGAATTTAAAAAATAAATTTAAACAACTTTGGAGGGAAGGAGAACACTAACCTAAATTTTAGCAGTAAGAAAATCCTTAACAAAAAGACCTACGAAATTACCACTGGGGGGCGATAGAAGTTCAGCAACTGCTCTGCTAATCCCTGAGGCAACTGAGCACTTTAGTTGGTTTATTTATCCAAAGCTGGAATTTGGACGTGTGAACCTTTGAGCTCAGGGAAATTCCTGGATGAGAAACACAGTCCTGGGAAAAACCTACCAAAGATGGAATTAGCACCTTGGCGGACCGCCTTCAGCACAAAGAGCTTTCCTTCCTTGTGTGTCTTAAGAATTTACTTCAGTTTCCTTCAGTCTGAAACAGAGGAAGCCAAGTTAAACTGCAAAGAAATGAGACAACAAAGAAGGGTGCTTATTTATCACTACCAGCAAACACATGTAAGTGCCCAGTTTAAACAGCATTAAGGCATCTCAGCCATTTGGATCGGTTTTGGCTGGTGTGTTTGGACCTTTCCTGGGGAGAGTAGGTTGTAGAGATTATCTTAGGAAACTGAGTCATAGGTAACACTTCAGGTGACAGTTAAAGAATCTATTGAGGGGGAGTTTAGACAGGTTTAGAAAGGTATCCCATGGAAAACAAAGGAGAAACAAATATATCTTCATTGCAGGAGTAATTTTACAGCCACTTGGTAGTGTGCTATGGGCTTTATTTCTCCTTCTTGATTCCCTCGGTGGTGCACAGGACTGCTTGTAGGGTTGGGGTCCAACCCTGGCGCCAGACTTTGGCCAGCCCACTCCATCAAGCAGTGTCAATGTTGGGGGTCCAGTCATTAGTCCTACTTGGTCTTATTTTCTCTCCCAAGATTGCCACTAATGAAATGTCAACAGCACAAGAATTTGTCCACCTTCCACTCCAACAAGAGGCAAAGGACAGGGAGATGTGGAACTTAAAGAAGCAAGTCCAGAATGCACTTTGGTGCAAAAGAGAAGGCATAAACAGATCTAAGAAATTATGTTGCATACCCTGTCCCATAGGCTGTCCATTTCTAAAGCTCTCTAACCTGGTATAGGGATGACCTGGGTGCCCTAGGATTGTAGCTAGGATGAGGCCCCATGAATCTCAATGTTTAGTGCCATGTGCCCTCTTGAAGCTGCTAACACATGTTTCTGAGGGACATTCAGAAAAGTTGGATGTATCTTATGTTAGGACATTTTGGATTTTGAGTGAAGAGTCCAGCTTGAGTTAGTTTAAACAGAAAAGGAAATTTTTGGTTCGCATCCCTAGGAAATCCAGGGGTGGGTAGAGCCTGGGGAAGAGCTGAATCCAGGTACTCTGCCTTCATCTCTTAGCCCATTGCCACTCTTTATGACGGCCTCTCTCCCAACTTTTTGGACATTCTGAGGAATTTGCTCTGATTGGGTCACATTCTCTCCCCCGGATCAATTACTGTGTCTGGTGGAGGAGAGCAGTGTGATTGACAACCCACCTAGGACCAACGGAAATGGTGAAGAGGATATTCCTCAGAGGAATTGATGCTGAGCAGACTAAAGCATTATGAATCTATAGGCAAAAATTTGTCTTTGTGGACAGAAAACTCGTCAAGCAGAATAACAGTAAGTGATCTCCTAGCCAATAGTAAAATTAATCCCAATTGCAGTTTTGTTTCCTTAGATTCTACCATAGACCTAATGAAAACACTCTGGATTCTTGGGTGCATAATTTGGGAAATGCCTCTACTAATTCAAAGAGGATCTTGGAACTGTTTTCTATTGACAAATGCCCATAAAAAGGAACCTGTGTTATAATCACATGCCTCTTTTATTCCTACTATAAGGAAAGCACCATAAGTTCAATATCGAAAGCTGAAAAGAAAAGGACTAACAATCACATTTGGTACTAAAAGTCCCAAAATTATCCCTAGAAACCTTAAGGTCTACATAATTATTTACAAGGCTCCCTTAATGTGAATGATCTGTTTTCTATGTAAATCCTAGACATACAAAACACATGCCTCGGTGTAAAACATAAACTGAAACAAAGTAAAATTTTCAGATACTGAGGGCCTAAAATAGCTATAGTCAACTACTGATAAGACATAAATGGTGACAGTGGGACGTTCGGGCCTGAGTGACAATAGTCCTTGACCTTCAAGGCTGAGAGGATTATGGGAAGCCATTGTGCAGATGAGACAATTTGCCCAGGCCACAGGCCTGGCAGCTGTATCCATACACCATTCTGAGTTCTATGAGAAAAGCCCTAGGCCCAGAGGTAAGATGGCCTAAAAAGGGCACCCTTTGAAGCCTGCTCCAGGCTCTGTCCCTGCAGGCTGTGTGGATGTGGGTATCATGTCACCTCTAAGAGCCTCCACTGCTTCATTGGTGCAGTGACAAGAATTATTATTATGGCATTATCTTATGGATGGAATGAACTCTCATATATTGGTCTAATTAAGGTGTCAGCATTTTTATTCTGTGAAGGACCAGAGAATAAATATTTTGGGCTTTGTGGGCCATAGTCTCCAGGGTAAGCACTCAACTCTGCACAAAAGCAGCCAAGGACAATATATAAATGATGGATATGGCTGTGTTCCAATGAAAATTTATTTACAAACTGAAGTTAGCCCTCGAATTTGGCCCAAAGGCCATAGTTTGCTGAGCCCTGGTCTAATGGCTAGTTCCTCCCTGTTCAATTAGTGTTAGCTTCTCCCTACTCATCCTGTTCAACCTCCCGCCCCTTATCAGAGAACATTCCTGTGATGGATTGAATTGTGAGCCTCCTAGATTCATATGTTGGAGGCCTCACTCTTAATGAGACTGTATTTAGAGATAGGGCCTTTAAGGAGGTGCTTTAACCTCCAGAAGAGGTTAAATAAAGTCATTAAGAGTGGGGCCCTAAGCCAATAGGACTGGTGTCCTTATAAGACAAAGATACACCAGAGCTTGTGCACTTAGTATGCGCGGTCTCTCTTCCTGCATAGAGAAAGGCATTGTGAGAACACAGCTGAGGAGAGAGGCCTCATCAGAAACCAACCACACTTGTACCTGATCTTAGACTTCTGGCCCCCAAAACTGTGAGAAGATACATTTCTGTTTTTTAAACCACCCCATCTGTAGGATTTTTTTATGGCAGCCCTAGCAGACTAATACAATGCCCTATTAATTAGTTGTGTGAATGATCATGCCACCTTAAATTCCTTCCCTCCTTATTTTTATTATAAAAATCTTTTTAGATAAAACTAATCTTCTTATATAAATATTTTATATATCTTTTATATAAGATTTTATATTTTATATCTATTTTTATAATGGTGGTAAAAACTATCTGCCTTGCTTACCTAACAAAATTTTTGTGAGGCTTAATTTAAGCAGAAAACATGAGGTGTCATATAGTACAAGTAATTACTAGGGCATTTCTATTTAAGCTATATCACCTATATTTGCAAATGTAAATTACTACATGGCAGCAAATCTGGACCCAAATGTTGAGGTTTTTTTTTTTCTCCTAAGGTAGATTACTTGGTCAGTGGAGTAGTGTTTGTGTTTATTTGCTTGTTTGCTTTAATTTTTTTGAGAGGAGGGGAAATATGAGGAGGCTAACAGAAAGAAACGTGTATAAAAGGGATTCTAGCTATGGTCTAGAGTGCTTGCGTCTGCCCTTTGACCAATGGAGTCATTCATTCAGTCAGTAAATTCAGAGAAAGTTTCTGTACTGTGTCAGGTTCTCTGTTGGGTATGGTAGATACAGAAGTGACAAAGATAGACAAGGTTTCTCCTTTTTAGGGAGCTTAAATTCTAGGGCAAGGGTAGAGGAGGTTGCACTCAGAACAGAGAACAACTGAATGAGTAAAATAATTACAGAATCTGAATAATGCCAGAAGGGAAATCAACAGGGTCGTGTGAGGGAAGTAACAGGCTTGGGGCTGGCTGCAGACAAAGCATGCAGTGTTCATGCCCTGTTCATCTTCCCTCTCCTTCTCTTCCCTCAACTCTCATCTCCTAGGTTTTCAAGCTCCTATTTCTTCCTGAAAATGTTGAATCAAGATGATGTTCTTCTTGTTAGCGTCATCTCTAATGTACACTTCACAAAAATAGTAACAACTATTGTTAATTGTGTACTTCTGGCCTGGGTGCTATTATGCTAGGCGGTTTCTTTTTTAGTAATAAGCTTTTAAATTCAGAAGAGTTTTAAATTTACAGAAAAGTCACAAAGATATACAGAGAGTTCCTGTTCACCCCACACCCATTTTGTTCTTTTATTAATATCTTACATTAGTATGGTACATTTTTCACAAACAGTATACCATTTTGATACATTAATATTAACTAACATACAAAATTTATTCGGATTTCCTTAGTTTTTACCTAATATCTTTTTTCTGTTGTATCCAGGATCCCATATAAGATGCCACATTGCATTTGATCATCATATCTCCTTGGGCTCATCTTTGCTGGTTGTGACAGTTTCTTGACTTTCCTTGTTCTTGATGACCTTGGCAGTTTTGAGAAGTGCTGGTCAGGTATGTGGTAGAATGCTCTCAACTGGGATTTGTCTGATGCAATGCATTATTTCTCATTCTCATCATTAATTTATACCTAACTCATTATGTAGGTATAATTTATTCATCTTTTACAGATGAAAACACTGAGGTACAGAGAGATTAAGAAGCTTCTCCAAAGTCACACAGATAGCAAATGGCAGAAGTCATGATTCAAACTCAGTGTTGACATGACTTCATGCCACATTTACTTTGCCTCCATGGTCTCTATCTACTAAATTTCTGACAATGAAATAGTTCCCATCAAGGCTACCAAGGCAATCTCTTTTATAGTTCTTGCATACAGTTTTAAACAATTTGATGACATGTTTAGATTAGAAAAATGTTCTCAATCAGTTATTGGCTGAACTGATTATTTGTGTAACTTCAGTGGCTGTTTTCTTAGAGCAGTGGTTAATCTAGAAAAAACATCACTAAAAAGCATTTGGGAGCCTGTGTTTTAGGTGTGGTTCTCAAACTGTGCTTGGATGTATCACCTGGACTAGTTGTTAGAAATGCACTTCCCTGGATTAGGATGACCACCTGTCCTGGTTTTCCCAGGACCAAGCAGTTCCCAGGATGTAGGACTTTCTGTGCTAAGAGCAAATCCCAGATAGTCCCAGGCAAACCAGGATTGTCAGTCACTCTACCACAGAGTTCCTGTGACTTGCTAGGGCCCAGCAATCTGTTTTTAAACAAACTGTCCAGGAGATTATTCTAAACACACAGAAGTCTGAGATCTATTAAATCAGATATGGAAATGAATTGCTGAAATAATTGAGGACCAATTTCTGGAGAGATTGAAAAACGTTGATTTTCAATGTTTGGATATGTCTGGTTGGGTGTGTTTGATTCTGCCTGAAGTTGAGGGAGAATAATATCACCCAAACTCCAGCCCAGATAACTAACATCAGAGGGGATGATTTTTCATTCTTTACTTAAGAAATGCTTCTATTTGACCAACTCCACATTTTAGTTGAGGAATGATGGGAGCTCCCAAAAGATTCAAAGTCCTTATGTGGCTATTATTTATCAGTTGGGATTGATGAATCTATATTAACATAAGGTAGTGATTCTCAACTTTTAGTAACTCAATGGAATCACCAGGGAGAGCTTAAAAGTTTGAATCCTCTGTCCCAGTCCAGACCAGTTTCATCAGGATCTCTGGGAGTGGGACCCAGGCATCAGTAATTTTATAGTAGGAGAATCATGGATTGAAAGAAACATTGTTCAACATAAATTGAATGTGAGCTATAACTTCCTAGTAGTCACATTTTAAAATGTAAAAGAGAAGCACATGAATTTTATGAATATATTTAATTTAATCCAACACATCTGAAATTTTATGATTTTAACCTGTAATCATAAAATTTTCAATGACATATTTTATGAAAATGTTTTTCATGCTAAGTCTTTGAAATCTCGTGTGTATTTTACACCTACAGTACCACTCAATTTGGATGCTGCGTTTTTACCAGAAATACTTGATCTGTATTTAGATTCCCATACCCAAGTTGTTCTAAGCATATTTAAAAGTATTCCAATACTTGAGTATGAGGTTTTTAAAATTTTAACTAATTAAAATTTAAAAGTTCAGTCTTTCAGTCTCACTGAGCACATTTCAATGGCTGAATACACATGTCTAGGAGCTTTGGTAATAGCACAGATCTAGGGCAGTGCTTCTCAAACTTTAATTTGGGGCATACAGATCAGGCAATCTGGTAAAAATCTATGTTCTGATTCAGGAGGTGTGGGGTGGAGCCTAAGAGTCTGCATTTCTAACAAGCTCCCAGGTGATGCTGATGCTGCTGGGCCAGAGACTGCCCTTTAAGTAACAAGGATCTAGAGTAATCTTGAATGAGGGCTACCTCCACTCTGATTTCTCCACTTGCTCAGTGCTATTCTCTTATTTCAAAGGTTCAACACAAAAACAATAAGCCTTTGTGGGAATGGGTATATACACGTGTAATGGGTGCGGTGCGCACTGTCTGGAGGATGGATATGCTTGAAGCTCTGACTTGGATGGGGCAAGGGCAATATATGTAACCTAAACATTTGTACCCTAGTAATATGCTGAAATAAAAAAAAGTAAAAAAAACCCAAAACAACAACAAAAAAAAGCCTTTGTAGTTAGGAAATGTGCATGTGTGAATAAATATGTGTGCGTGTGTGTGTATATATATATGTGTGTGTGTGTAATACATATACACACTTCCATGTATTTATATATGTACACATAAGTCTAAACTTGCCTAGAAGCATAAGTAAGCTCTGCAAATATAAAGAACACTTCACGGCCGGGCGCGGTGGCTCACGCCTGTAATCCTAGCACTCTGGGAGGCCGAGGCAGGCGGATTGCTCAAGGTCAGGAGTTCAAAACCAGCCTGAGCGAGACCCCGTCTCTACTATAAAAATAGAAAGAAATTAATTGGCCAACTAATATATATATATAAAAAAAAAAATTAGCCGGGCATGGTGGCGCATGCCTGTAGTTCCAGCTACTTGGGAGGCTGAGGCAGCAGGATTGCTTGAGCCCAGGAGTTTGAGGTTGCTGTGAGCTAGTCTGACGCCATGGCACTCACTCTAGCCTGGGCAACAAAGAGAGACTCTGTCTCAAAAA